>JAOBRD020216653.1:0-25957 GCA_027575215.2 Hydrozoanthus sils | reverse complement strand
GAAGAGGGCAGTGCACACTGAAGCTTTGCTGTGCCATCAGCCAACAGCTCATTGGCAGTTTTCATATCCTACATCGCAGCTAGAGGAAGAGGGCAGTGCACACTGAAACTTTGCTGTGCCATCAGCCAACAGCTCATTGGCAGTTTTCATATCCTACATCGCAGCTAGAGGAAGAGGGCAGTGCACACTGAAACTTTGCTGTGCCATCAGCCGACAGCTCATTGGCAGTTTTCATATCCTACATCGCTGCTAGAGGAAGAGGGCAGTGCACACTGAAGCTTTGCTGTGTCATCAGCCAACAGCACATTAGCAGTTTTCATATCCTACATCGCTTTCTTTTCTTCTTCATCAACGATATCTTCTCTTTCTCACAAGGATCTTGTTTCTTCGCTCATTTTCCTCTGCTCTTCTTTTCTTCTTTCATTGACTTTTCAGCCATCTTTTGTTCTTCTGCTGCTTTCTTTTCTTCCAGCCTTTGCCTGTAGCAACAATATGCAGATCTAACAAAACCAAGCCTTTCCCTGAGAAAAATTGCAGACGTGCTAAAAATTGCACGCCTCATTTAAGTTAGGTGTGTTATGGGGTGCGATTTTATTTTTACATGTTTCACTATATTTAAATGCAAACTTGAAAGATACAAAATCGTTATTTCAGCTAAAACAGTTTTTCCTCTTATTTTAAAGTATTTTAGCAAACATGTTATTTCGACAACTGAATCCTTGTGTACAAGCCAACCTTACATTATTTTTAGATAAACTTAAATCCTTTAATAGAGAAAAAACGTTCTTGAGAGTTGTTTACTTTACAAGTTTAGTTAGATAAAGGTAAAGATAAATCTTTAACTGTTAGTTATAATATTCTTAAATTGTGACAGTGACAAAGTTTTCAAACTATATTCCATTTCTAAGGATTTTAAGTTTAGACAACATTCATGAGGTAAAATGCAAGACAAATAATGGAATTTAATTGATACAAGTTACATGACCAGCTTTTCCGGCTGAAATTCAAAATTTTTTCAACAGTAATGTAGGAAGTTCAAAAAACAGTCAGCGGACCAATCAGTGCTAGGTTCTCATAACACAATGCCTGTTGAAGTCGACTTGAACAACATTCATTGAACCGTGAAACTGTACGTATCTGCAGTATTTATCAATCTTTTGAATTGGAGCAAGTCCTAAGAAAGTTGTTCAGAATGTTCGAGTTTCATGCGTATAAATTCCCGTGTAAAACAATCCCGTTTTGCTCGTTCAAGTACGAATTTAGATCTGGTTGTCGATTTATTTTAGCAAGTTTTTTTTTTATATATTTATATTAACACAAGTTATCGCCTTAATTGTAATTCAGTGAAAATCAGAGAAAACCAAATAAACATGCAATCTTAGGCATCTATGCTATCATATAAATGCTGTGATTCGCATTAAAGCTTGTACAAGTATTTTGTAGTCGTTAAGTGCCAAGGGAAGCCATTCAACTGTTGTGGAGTTTGAATCACGGAAACTTGTTTGTTCCTCAAAGATGTATATGCCTTGTTCAATAAGTTTCTAGATCTAATCTCTCACGCCCTCATTGGCTAGCTCGATCTTTGTATTTTGTCACTACATTGTTACCCATTGTTTTGTTACGGTTACGCTCTGAACAAGATTTTTTCTGGCTACAACCTCGCTCGTACAGCACTATGATCTACTACTTCGTTCGCTCGCTCTTTGGCACTAATAATTTCTAAATATTTGATGTTTTAGACGTGTGGAAAAACGCTCGCCTCAAGACATTTAGGCGTGCGTGGAGGCAAAGCTTGCAGAACGTACTAAAGAACCTTATACGGCTATCTTCTCTGGTTGAAGTTGGTCTGTCTTGTCTCACAACAAGCAAAAAATTGGAAAAATAGTAGAAAATAGGAATTGGTTTAAATTATAGGAAAAAATAGGAACTTGACACCCTGGGAGTGAACTCTAGCCAAAAGTCCTAGAAGTGTGCTGCCTTCCCTTCTTTTCTGTGGGGGGAACAACACGTCTTCGAAAATATATGTACCAAACGGCCTCGAAATGGCACAACAACCGGAACAAAACACATGATGACTACACAAGGGATAAGTGAAGTTTATTTCAAACTAGATAGTAATTTGTCCGTATTTAGAGATTTAAAAGAATTTCCCATACATTCTCTTATATGGTCAGTATAACTTAGGTATTAGCTAACACTAAAAACATGAAGTGGTTCGCCCGTAGATGCATAAAGAAAAGTCGAATTTTACATTTGGGAAGCCTGTGGCCAAACAAAACAAAACCTGAGAACAATAAAGTCGGTTGGTTGAAATTAATAAGCTACATTAACATAAAAAAATTTCGGGCAAATTTAATTTCGGAAAAAAAGTTTGTACGTAAATTTCAGCATCCGAAAATTTTTTCGATAGGGAGTAGGCCATCGATTTTTATTTTAATGACAGTAATTTATAGATAATTTGTTTATATTTTCTTACAGTTTGATATTACAAGAAAATCGTTTAAGGGCCTGTTCGTCTGGGCCTATTCCTACTGTTGCTGATGAAGTTTTGAATTTTCTTCCAGATTGTTAGGTCGATGAAATATTTGTTTCAAATTTAATATTCAAAATAGTTTTATCACTAAGACATGTTTTATTTGTAACTCCACGGGGAAAGCAGCCACACAAGTCCGACAAAGTTTTTATTTTATGAATTCCTATTCCGCAGTTCCCGAATAGGCCAAAACGAACGCACCCTAAAAGTTGGTCTTTGATAAATAAATTTGTTTTAAATCATTCAATCTTCGTCTTCTTCGTCATCACTAATTATGACAGTCTCATCATCTTCATCGTCATCATTGCCGGTATTATTATTCTCTTGGCTCAGGGAAATGTTCTCTTCAACGTGCAGATCGGCTTCTTCAATAGCATCATAATTCTTTTCCATTAGTCATTTTATTCGGCAAAGAACCTGCCATTTCGAACCCTCGATCTTAAATGTTGCCCTTAGGACGATCTCGAACTCTGGTACTTTTCAGATTCCACAGTAGTCTCAACACTTCCATCGTGTGTAAGAAAAAAGTCAACAAAGCGAGAAATTTCTTGAGGTAAGTGGCCCACAACATCAACGATTAGCTTGCCTTTACTCTTAAACATCCATGCAACTGCATATTTGTCGATGAGAATAGCTTCAGGATTTGTTTCTTTCTTAGCAAAGAGTTTTTGTCCTTTCCTTGGATTAGGCCAATTGGTTTTTCCGTAGACATACCATCCACGGCTGGCTAACAAACACTTAAAAACAGTTTGCATGATAAAGGTTTAAAAGTTTACACGAGCTGAATTGATAGACTATGAAGTGAAGAACGTAAAATTCCCGCGTAAATTGTGCATTTTCCCGCGTTAAGACAACACGTTCGGACGCATAGTTTACCGCGTTTATGACTCATTTCCAAAACAAAGAAGCTAGCTGAACTCTGTTTACCATGCATTGCTTTTTTTGCCCTACCACGTTAATTTCGTTTCATTGTGGCAATGTCTATTTCAAATTATTTTCAGTAGTTGCCAAAAACATCTTCTGAATCACCAATTCAATCACCAGTGTTGAATTTGACTGCAATAGAGGCAGAGGAAGTTACTGACAAGCTTACTGAGTTAGATTCAAGCAATTGCGTTAAACAGCGAAAATATAACAAGTGGACACCAGAAGCAAGAGCAGAAATTGGAAAATATGCCAGCAGGAATGGAGTAAGTCAAACAGTTCGTCTTTTAAAGGGGAAGTAACCCCGGCTGACAAAGCAAACAGTTAACGATTTCAAGAAAGCCTTTAATGAAATTAAACAAAACACTGGTAATGCAGTTGATAAAATCAGAAGCCAAAAGCGTGGGCGGCCCACATCACTTTTCTACGACCTGATGCAGAAGACCATAGAAACTGTGCAAGCCCGGCGACTTAAGGGTGACACTATCAGAAAGGGATTTGAGATGGCTGGAGTGATGGAAGCAATCAGTAAGGAGTTGGAACCAGAAGATCCGTTTCAAGACCTTGCCTAGAAATCGCCACATGACAGGCCAAAGTTGTGAACAAGCTAGTTTCAGAAAAGATAATTGACAACGCTCTTTGTTTCAAAGTTTCAGTAAGCTAAAAAGCGTTGATTGGATAATTTGTATTTAGTTTATCTCGATTTTAAAACAAAGGCGCCAGTTTTAAAGTTCATTAACACCCTTCAATCGTTTGCTCTGCACGAACAGGTTAAAAAAACTTGTTCGGATTTAACCACTCCATTTCCTGAAAATGAACTGAATGAACCCGTACCAGATGTAAATGAACTGATTATTTGTTCGATTATTTTTTTGCTATGAGACAAACAATATCATACTTGAAAACGTTTGTAACTGCCGTCGAAATAGGTTTGTAATAAAGTTATGTTTGCTGCAAAAAAGTCCGAACTTTTTGTCCGAAATTTGTCCGAAATTCACAAAAAAGTGTCCGGAAATAAATTGTCCGAAATTTTTTGATGTCAATGTATTAGAAACTTGTTGAACATGACAAACATCTTCGAGGATCGAACGATGACTTGAAAATCAATCATGATTTCCAGCATATTTTTGAAGGCATAGATACTGAAACTGCATTTATTTTTGGGTTCTCTTATTTTCACTGAATAACACTAAACACGATAACTTTTGAAAAGCACGGGGTAATAATTTGTTTGGAATAATACGCATCGTTAAGTAGGAATATATCAAGTGTTAATGTTTTCAAAACAAGAACGGCAAAGAATAAAAGGTCATCTAAAGTATCAGTGGCTTTCACGACGAATTTGTCCATGCTGTTCAATATTATTCAGTGTTACTCATTAAAGTGCAAGAAACGACATCACAAGTATTGAATTTCTACAGAGTAGGAATTAAATTTTATTTAATTTCAACTTAACTGCTTGCAAAATAATCAAAACTCATTCACAGATTCCTTTGATTATATTCAATTGATTTTGTAACCTCAGCCGAGTTGCTGTAGAGTTGAAGTGAATTACAAAAGTTTTGTCATATGAAAATTCCAATTGGTTTACAGAAAGGTGGAAAAGCAAGAAACATAGTATTTGAATGTGGTATACTATTTTAAATCTGTTAACTATTTATTCGCCACAACCGACAAAGAAATTAATGCAGCGTTGCGCACGAACAGACACGTTACGGAGAAAGGCACGAACTTTAAGGAAAAAATTCTCGGAATTCCCAATTTATTTAAAAGCTTTCAAGTGTATGCGTATGAGGACTCAAAATACTTACAATAAATGGTAAAATTTTACCAGGAACAATCTCTTCAAACAAATGCGTGGCCACCTTGCTTTTCTTGCAAAGCAAACTGATGTGCAAACCGGTTCATAAAACCAATTCAAGTAAAGTAGAACCTACGCTTCTCTCGGCCGAATGCAAAAAAATAAGGGCCCTGGCCATGAAACTTTAATAATAAGTCGATGAGTGACAGCCCTTTTGATAACATGAAGGCATTCATGCCTTAAAAAGGAGTGACAAAACGACACTCCATTCTTTATTAACTTTTAAAAACTAGTAATCTGTCGACATAACAGCCTAAAAGAGTTACCCACATTTCAGTTTACAGTTAATTCCTACAGAAAATGAGCATGAAAAACAAAAATTCCATGCTGATATGCACTGGTCTGGCCTTAGTTGCCTGTCAAAATTTTAGAACAGAAAACATGGAGATAAAAAACAGTTGATACTACTCATTTGTTCTGCTTTACGAAAACGGACATACACATACATTGTAAACGATTTCCATGCATTCAATCACTCATTTTTTACCAGTTTCACAAAACGATTCTTCGTATAATGGTGGGAGATTTACAAAGAGCACTGAACACTATAATCAGTTTAATACAACTCACCATGTCATGAGACGCCTCATAAACGGTCCTCAGGACACTCTCTTGGTCGTCCACAACAACTTGGGGAAATGAACCCAAAACTCCATGGCTTCCTTCTGAGAAAAAAAATTGAGATGTCAAATTGATTTAAACAGAACTGTTACAGAAAAAGTAAAAAAACCAATTACTTCTCTTCTCCCACTTGCAAAAAGGGAGTATCAAATTTCTTTGAAAAGGACAGAAAACATTGTTTCCTAAATTCCAACCCTTCCTTAAAAAAATTTAACTGATGGAAAAAGTCTAACAAACAAGAACACTTATTCATATATGTATTACTATTGACATATGTTGAGTAACTGAACTATAGCCCTTGTCCATTTAGAAAATGATACCCCACCAAAAAGATTTAAACAGGAGCTGTATTTTACGTATACCGAGCTTTAAAGTTTAAAAGCTTAACAACGAAAGTTCATGTTAAAAATTATGTATTACATTAATACAATTACTCTGTAACTAACACTTAAATAGTTTAACTACAAAATTTAAAAGAAACATGTTACAACCAAAAGGTACATAAAAAAACTAATGTCAAACAGCGAAGCAGTGACAATGCAAATAAAAACTCTACTCCAAACATGTTTTTAACAGCAGAGAATGCAAGTTATTTAAAAAGAAAGTAAGCATTTTGCAACATTTTATTTAACCGATCTTGGGCAAAGAATGTTTCCTTGAGTTCTCCCTGATCCAGAGATTAATTTTCTTAACAATTTGGGTGAGGTTTGTTGCAAATTTAAATGTCATATAACCGTTATGTTGAAAAGTAAGTAACCATAGGTACATGATCACTAACTCTCAGAATTTTCGACATTGAAAATGTACAGATATATAAGGAAATGGAGAATTTAGCAGTTACAAAAAAATATCATCACCCTTTGAACAAATATTCCTTGGATTGGCTTGGAAGGGCTTAGAAAAGTTCACACGGGAAAGATATGCTGTTGATGCCACAGAGCTAGTCCCAGATACCCTTATGGGCACTGAGACTTAAGAATCGGTTTAGGCCCTCACGAGCGTTCAACCTGACTCACCTGGTGCCATACTGTCATCTGCAAGCTTCAATGGCTGCCCAAGGAACAGATGAAGATCCAACAGATGTGCCAACTGACGGTTGATGGGTTTCATTAAACAAAAATTAATGGCAAATCACAGAGATAAATTCCAGAAATAACTTGCAATCATACCATTTCCCTTTTGAAGAAAGAGGAGAAGAGATCTACTAAGGGTGCACTTCTCTAGTTACTCCCAATACTTTCCAACTTTACCAACTCAACATTGTTATTGTGGAAGCGTGTGCGCGTGTTAGGTACAGTATGTGTGTACTTTAGTATGTGAATATGTGCAGATGCAATTGCTGTGTGTATGTAACTATACTATGTGTAGGAGTATAAACACATGTATTGAAACTAGAAGTCAATGAGTCAAGATGAATTTCTGTTATGTCGTTATGGTACGATCTTCGCAGTAATCACATCCGCAACCACAAAGATCGTAACATAGCGTCATTGTATATATTCGCGGTACATCTCATAATAATGAATTACTGACATGGAGATGGAGATTTCTGAATCAAAACAACGACTCTCTTAGTAGATAAGATCAAAATACACATGCTGTCAATTTTTAACATAACATTGGTATCATGGGCCTACTTGAAAACATTTTGCAGTTTCTGCTGGCACTCGCAAGAGGGTTCTCTTTTCAATGAATTTTAGAACCGATGAAGTGATTTCAAATCATGTCAAACATGCACCTTTTCTATCCAACGTTTCAACTTTGAATAAATCTACCAAATCATTTTACATACTTTTCTTCAAAATCCCCATAAAACCCATATTTTTCATGGAATGATTTTCTTTTTGCACATTTATTAGATGAATTTAAACTACACAGTTAAACTTTCTTTGTCAATGCTCATCTAAAAGGAAGGCCAGTATTATTAGTTATTGAATATACATTTGTTGCAAAGTTAATGTGCTAAGAATTCGGATTTCTTTTGTTCATTTAAAACACACTAACAGGAAATAGCTCCACGAGGCTAAGTAAATGTCATCAAACTCTTAGTCATGCAGTCAAAAGATCATTTTTGCTTTAAGTACTGTATAAATGGATAAAGATGTTAAACATAAAAGAAAGGAGGGGCAACCTTCTTTTCCTATATATTTTTTTAAATGTGTGAAACAGGACGCTTTGCCATTCCTGACATTTTCAAGTTCTGAGTGCGTTTGGTTGTCCGATTAGTTCAACCAGAAGTTAATACTTACTTCATCGTTTGAAATCAACGAGTAAGCTGTTCCTGTTCTGCCAGCCCTTGCCACTCGACCTTGTGGTAGAAGTTACATAATTCATTATTCAGAAACACAAACTCAACATTAGATAACTCTTACAAACACTTTGACAAACCATACTTTTGATCAATGCTGTTTTAGAATAGCTATTTTAACAAATACATCACTGTTATTCCCCTTCCAAGAAACAGATTAGCGATATTCATATACTTTGCAAATGGGGCATAAGCTAAACTAGAGTAATAATACTGGCCAAGCAGAGGCCGACATTTAACCAATTATAATAATTATACCTGCTCTGTGTATGAAGAGTTTTGCCTTGGCTGGAAAGTTATAGTTAATAACGTTATCCAACATTGGTATATCTATTCCTCTTGCCTAAAGAGAGTTAACAAACGAAATTAACTGTAACCTGAAACAGATGGAAGATGATTTAATATTATCACTTAAAGCCAATCCCAACAACAGTATGATAACTAACTTTTTCTGCCTAAGACTCAACTGTCTAGTTAAGTCAACAAATTTTGGTAACAAAATTTGCAATATCAACAGTAGTATCATGCTCAAGAATAATTGTTTAGGTAGCCCACACTGCCGACCACTAATTTGCAAAAACTGCCAAAATGCTAACCTACATTGCGGAAATATTCTGTATTCTTGTAATCTAACTAAATGACTGATTGATAGGTGAATTACACATTCAAGACAATTTGACAATTAAAAAAAAATGTAATCTAAAACTATAAGCAAGGAAAATAAAACAGCTTGGAGTAAACTGACGACGTGAAAAGACATACAGATTTATTGTAGAAGCTGTTCCTAATAGAAAGTTAATTGCGGCGAACTGAAAATATTTGTCCATTTGTTTGCAGGGACGTACTGGGTTTACGATGAAAGGCAGGTAGATTCAATGCTAGGTAAATTGTTAGTGGAAGTACTCTATGCTTTTATGAGACTTTCAGCTCAGAAGTTGGTTGGCATGTTATTGAGTGTGGCTTCCTCTTTAGGTAGAAAGATAAGTTAGTACAAAGTCATCTATATTCTGAAAAGGAAAGCCAAACGACTCCATCCATAAAGACACTACATGTTTTTGGTTATTTTCAGATTAGATTCTTGTGATTATCTCTTAGAAGTGTCGGCTCAAACTATTTTAAAGCATTCAAAACTTTTTTCCAAATTGAAACTTGCAATATAGTACCTTGGTTAATAGTGGTTATTACTGCCCACACATTCTTTCATAGCAACAACAGCAGTTACCAGCTCTCGTTAAAACTGAACTTACCGCTACATCTGTAACAACCATAACCATAGTTTTCTTGTGAACAAACTTGCCAACATTAATCTTTCTTGCTAAAATCAACAAATTCAAGAAAAAATGTTATCATACCAACTTTTGTATGGTGTAAATAAATACAACAAGAGCATGCAGTTTTTAAAAAACTTGGTTTGATGTTTGAGAAACTTGCAAAAGGTAAAACCAGCAGTACTTGGGGAGTTTGAGATGCCACATCCCTCTACCCAGTTGATGCACTGATAGTTGAGATCGCTAAGTACTATTACTGTGCTGTAACCGAGTTCTAATGTGCAATGAGCCCTAAAGGAATTTAGTGAGTTTCCAGTGATCTCAAAACCATGGCTAGGACTTAGCCTGAAGACCTAAAGATAATGCTGAGTATTATCTTAGCAAGGTCTAGGTGAGTTCTATAATCACATCAACTCCAATCCTTGGACTTCCAAGTCAATTCTGTGACTGTAACTGATACTATCTGATCTCACAGCAGTCAACACTCCACCAGTTTTTCTTGAGCGATGACCATGAAAACATTTAACTTTTTGTTTAAGCAGGGGTTACTGTTGTAGCACGTGACTGCTTTACCTTGCGCAAATTAAATGAAACGAAAATCGAGGTAGGCCTTGACAATTTTTCTCAATAACTACAAGACAATTGTCTTAAAGTTTCAGGCAAATACTGTCTTACCCAAAAAAAGTTTGCAAAGAAGCAACGTTTCCACTTTGGTCTATGTTCTTAGGTAGATGTTGCATTGGTTGTCGTGTAACCTTGTATGGCAGTAAACATTCGAGCAAAATCAATGAAGCAGGAGTGACAAGAAAGTCCAAAGAGAAAGCAACTAAAACACCCACTAATTTCATGCCATTTGAAACTGGGTCAAGTGTCGGGAGGATTAAACCAGTTCAAACAACTTTAAAAGGAAGCCGATATTCTTCTGCATAATAATTGCACACAAGGCAAAGGTGGGTGTGACAGTTGATAAGACATGTGTTGCAGCTTAAAAAAATTCTGTTCTATTTGGTGAATGAAGAAAACCATGAACCTCTATCCAGTAACTGTTTGCCTCTACCACTGTTTTAATTACAAGCTGTTAGTATCAAATTAGTCAGCAGAATATTCAGGCTAAGGACTTCAACGACAGACTCGTAGATGGAATCACAAAACAACTTCCTGGGCATCCCTGCTACCAAAGGGATGAAAAATTAGTGACTCGTTTATTGAATCACAGAAACACAACTTCTTTTTGGTTGGATGTACTTGTAGGCTACGAAATCTATATCAATATAAATTACAAGAAGATTGTGCCACTAACAGTAGCTGCTTAACCTACCGGCTTGATCCAAAGAGCTGTATACATATGAACATTCAATACCAACAGCTTCCAACAGCTAAAGAGACAAAACAATTGTTTACTTCTGAAGAAATTAACAGAAATTGAACATGAAAATTCCTAAAGCAAAACAATTGTATGCTAACAAACTTAAGTACTGGTAATTGATAAATGAAACGAAACACTGCTGTTGTTAAAGTTCATTATCTCAGACAATGAGACCAGCAACACATCTACGCGTCCACCGTGCCATACACCAAAAAACAAAAGGTAATGCTTGCTAAAATAACAAACATAAATCATAAAAAGTATTTGACAGCCTTTAAAGCTTTTCAGATGCAAAGAAAGCGTTTCTTTGATCCAATTTCTTTCGCAGTTTGCTAGCGACCATCGCATTTGAATGACAGGTTTTCCTTGGTTTGCTATTGGAAGCATTAAGCTTTTAAGATTTCATACTTTGCTCATCCTTGAGGCTATTAGATTAAAAATACATAAATCAGAATTAAAATATAAAATCGTGCAAATGGAGATAAAAGTTAAAAACATTTAAAACACTGGATAAGCACTCTTAAGAAAAAGTGATCCCCTACTTTACATTAGTAAAATAATCAGAAATTTAAGTAAGTTAAACTAAACACAGAAGCTATTAAAAGCCATACCAAAATTTCAAGAAAGGAACTAAAAAGATGGATTTGAGAGAGCTTAAGAAAAGAGAGTGAATACTAGAGAACAATATTTCACTTAAGATACGATAGTACCATGTTACAGTATAGGAAATGTGAGTAGTATGAGTCTTAGTATGAAACACAAGCTGCTTTCACATTCATAATCTCAGTAGAATGGGTGTGTGACACAACATACCTCCTTTATGTATTCTACATGGTACTTTGTAGCAGCAAAAACCAAGGTTTGTTCGGTAGACTTGATAAGATCTTGTAATATACATAGTAAGGCAGCTAGACAATAAATAAGAATGAAAATCTCAAATGATTTGCTTATATTTCCAAAAGAAAGTAGAAGAAGCAGACTTGAAATTCATCATAGTACAAAACATGTTTCAATCATGTTTGTGATCATCTTCAGTTGTGAGGGACTGATCTACATACGTTGCTTACAAAGTGCTATTTATTTATTTAATATATACATTCTTTATGGCTACAGAGTGTGGAAAGACGCATGCTTAAGTAATTCACTACATAGCAAAAGCTTCACTATATGTGTATAGTGGTTACAGAGTGCGACAGGACACAGATTAATTCCCTACATAACAAAAGATTCACTATAATGGCAACGACTATAATATTCTTTTGATTAAATTCAAATTTTCCCCATTAGCCTTACTTTGAGTAACATATTGTTCATCTTTTTTAACTGAAGAGCAAGGCTAACTGGGCAAAAAAGCATATATTAAAATTGCTGCCACTTATGATAAACGTCCATAGTGGTTATATTTTACTCAGTGTGGAAAGACACATTGCTAGATGAGAGCAAGTCAATGCTTTTTTTCTTATAAAAAGCAGTGCAACTGGTACCTGGTTTATTTTCTGCTCTCACCGAGAAGAATGCTGTCTGTTAATAAAGATGGGAAAGGATAATTATATAAAGCTAGCACTCATGATCTACATACCTCGATCCCACATACACAACACAATTTGTTTTGATTCTTCAAGGTACTGATGGAGTACTTCTTGAAAGTTTAAAATACTAAATATTCAAACATGTGTATAAGAATTAATTTAAAAGTATTTCAGTCTAGTAAAAACAAATCAGAATATGGCTGTTGAAATAATATCTACAATGTAACTATTTTAACGGCAAGCACCAGAGAATTCAGTACATAGGGTGTGTTTTCTAGCCTGCCCCATAAAATGCTTAGTTGTGACCTTCCATGGGAAAAGGGGCATTAACGACTTTCCGTGAAACGAGTTTTCCTAACAACTATCTAATGGGTTACTAATGACTGAGCAAGTGCTTAAAACGAGTGGGTCTGGCTTTCTACTGACTGGACAAGCCATTCAAATGAGTGGGTGAGTGAATTTCAAACAACTGAGGAAGCTGTTATGAATGAGTGGGTCTATTTTTCTAACGACTGGGCAAGCCGTTTAAAAAGGAGTGGGTCTGATTTTCTAATGACTGAGCAAGCTGTTTGAATGAGTGAGTTGATTTTCTAACAAGTGAGTAAGCCGTTCGAACGAGTGAGCAAGTCTATCGAACGACTCCTTCTCAAACTCATTAATAATTCATGTCTTGATTAGCCAACTACAAATCGCCATTGTGGTCAGATGGATGAGTTTAGAAACCAATGAAACCACATGTATTTCAACTGTTTTCAAACACATGTGTAAAATGTTTCTTAATCTGCATATTCATAAACCAACAAAGCAACAGGCTTTGCCACTTCTTGAACAAATTTAGTCATCCAGCAGTTTAGGATTTTGACACCCATTTCCACGAAAGGCACATTTAAGAAGTGGACTCTGTGAAGACCATAATCTTTGATTAGACCACCTAGTTCTAATGGCGGTACTTTTAACATCTGCACTCATTTCCATTCCAAAAAAAAGGAAGCAGCCAATTGGTTTTGGTAGTAGGTCAGCTTTGGTATGGCCTTTTCTTCCTAATATATTTTTCTTCTTATGTTTGCTGATCTGAATATGTAAGCCATAAAAGAAGCAAAGCGCTCGCTTCGATAGCAAAGCACCAAATGGTGCAATCAAAGCTCATTACAATCAGTTGTTGCAAAAAGTGAGAAAACCTAACAAAAACGTGTTAGAAAGCCGACACTGAAAAAAACAACAAATTATAACCTAGTAATTACACCTTTTGCTGTTAATTTACGCAAAATATACATTCATTTACGTCAACAGTTGAAACTATACGGCGAATCGACATTCATTAGCACTTTTATGAACATCATTAATGCAAGTTCACGATCTTTCAATAACGTTATTTGTATTGTACCAACATTCAATTGCATCCACGGACGAACAATTGCACCTTTAAACAGTCACTGGTAACAAATATACTTTCAATCTTGTGAAAGAGAAATAACTAACAACAATATAAAATCAGTTGCATTAGCGTGTTAGAGACAAACAATAGTGCAATTTGCATAGAGATGCACAATCAATTGCACCTTTATACAATCGTTGGTATGAATGGTCAATCATTAACGTGAACTGCCAAACATAAGTTTTGAAATAACAATCAACTAAGGAAAAAGAAAATTTGAGATTGCTATTTCAGTTCAATGTACTTTAAGATATCAGAATGGTTTTATGACGCCAAAACTTCGAATTTTTTTTATATTGACCGGACGTATTCTGTTGCGATTTATCTAAGTAACTAGGAAAACACGTTTGAAAAACGATCGTTGGTTTTCAAGTTATGGGAAATAATTAATTTTGCTTTAAAATTACATTGTTCCAAAAATACCAACGTTTGTTGGTTCATGTTAATGATTGACTGCTTCGTGCAAACAATTGTATAAAGGTGCAATTGATTGCGCGTCTCTATGCAAATTGCACTATTACTTGTCTCTAACACGCCTTTGATAGTCATACTATGCAACTGATTTTCTATTGGTGTTAATGATTTTTCTTTAGCGAGATTGAAAGTATACTTGTTACCTTTGACTTTTCAAAGATGCAATTGTTCGTTCATTGATGCTATTGAATGTTGGTACAATTCAAATAGTGTTATTGAAAGTTCGATTGTGTTGATGAAGTTTAAAAAAGTGCTACTAATAGTTTCGACTGTAGGCGTAAATGCATGTTCATTTTGCATAAATGAATAGAAAAAGTGTATTTAATTAGGTGTCATACTTTAAATCCAGCTTAATTCTCTAAATAGGAACCGTAACTGTATTTGTTGGAGAAGTTTTTCAAAAACTCAGGCTTTGTGTTTCATTAGGTTTCCAAAACACTCAAAAACAATAAAAGCATTCCGTCATAGGCCTTGTACTTTCAACTGTTTTCTCGTGTTTGGAAACCCAACGAAACACTCACCCTCATTTTTTAAATATTACTTGAAATACGGTGTTTTCGCCAGCATTTTTGGTTATCGATATGCTCTGATTTCTTACTTAGGAAAATTAGAAATGGTTAGTTTCTGTCCAATAGGTATAACCATTGTAGAGGGGTAGAATAAAAATGCTGATCAGAAATCAATTTGGATTTTGTAAGGTCGTTTCATAAAATACTACCGGCTAAACAGAAAACAGCTTAAAGCTAGATTATTACAGTAATTACAATAAATACTATTAATTTGTTTATCTGAATCGATTTCGGGCGTTTATATGGACCAGAAAAAGAATAAAAATTTTGCTTTGAAGTTACAAATGTCGCAACAATTTCGTTTCATTGTGCAATGTCACAATTTAAAGCCTCTTAGCGATAAACTCTCTTTCTCTCATTTCTCTCAGTGGGAAATCACATCAATGTTTGAATTCCCCTCTACCACCCATTTTCTAATAACTGAGCAAGCCGTTCAAACAAGTTGGTCTGATTTTCTAATGAATGAGCAAAGCTGTTCGAAAGGGTTGGTCAGATTTTCTAATGATTAAGCAAGTCGTTTGAAGGAGTGGGTCTAATTTTCTAACAACTGAGCAAGTTGTTCGCATGAATGGGTCTTTTTCTAGTGACTGAGCAAGCAGTTCGAACAAGTGGGTCTGTTTTTCTAACGAGTGATCAAGCTGTTCGAACGATTGGGTCTGATTTTCTAACGACTGAGCAAGCTGTTCAATTGGGTGGGTCTGATTTTCTAATGACTTCCTAATGGCCTGCACACAGGTTTCCAAGTGAAAACGGAAAGTTGTTAATGTTCCTTTTCCCATGGAAGCAAGCTATGGATCCAGCTTTAGAAATATCTCAACATGCTTTGCTATATAGGAAAAAGGAATAGAGTTAATAAAGAAACGGGAAGGCCAATACCCTTACCTTTAACTGGTCACTCAATTTTGAGTCTACATCCAGCCTAACCAACACTGGATCTGTCAGACCTGTAAAGGAGGGACAGCACAAGTTGACTCGTGAAATTAAGCTCAAAGATCAGCAACCTCTTTTCTATTACCTCCCTGAAGCTGTCTCAATTTGTGATTGGCTTAAAAAACAATAAACTGACAACCAACAACACGCATCATCCAGAGTTATGCAACTACACTGCAAGATCAAACCAATAAAAATACAGCTAGTAAAAATGTGAGAGCCTAAGTGATGCTTTATCTCACACAGTCAGAAGTAACTTTTGGTCACAAGGCCGAATTTAGCTTATTCAAGCTCAGTGGGCTTGCAGATCCTGAGGGAAAAATATGGAGTTTAGTGATTTTACTAACCCCCTACATCTCCTCCCCAAAGGTTATGAAAGAGCCAGGCTAAGGCATTTACTCAATCATTATTGATATCTACTAAATAATGTTAAGCAGAAACAACATATCTACTAGTCGGTTAAGTTAAAGATGACCAACCTGCTTTTGCAAAATCTACCAACAACTTTGGCATTGTTGCTGAAAACAAAAGTGTCTGTCTGTAACAAGAAAAAAATCATCACTTGCTATAAACAATTTATGTTTGTTAATTCATGTCAAAAGCATCAGGAGAGTTCAGTATTTGCTTAAATTCGATACTTTAAAAAGTTATAAAAGAATAATTTCTTAAATAATCGACTTTCCAACTCACTTTTTCTTTGCATTTGAATTTTACTACCTTTACTTTAAAGTCTTTGAAGCAGTTGTGGCATTGATGTATTTTATCGAGAGTAATTTTGTTGAATCTGATACATGGACAGTTAAACATATTATTAAATATACAACATAGCACTGGGCTGATTGTATGCTGTCAAGCCTCTTCAGAATGAATTTTTTTTAAAAACCTACACTGGCAGTAGTAACGATAGGCATTTTTCAAAATTGGAACAAAAATTAATGCCTGATCCAAGTTAACACACATGCCTGAATGTCTGCTGAATGTAACTTGAGCAAGGGGCAAAGTGCAATCGTTTTCATTTGAAGCTCTAATTTAGAACTCTTTCTATTCTTTTGGGTGCAGTGATTTGAAATGATTTTTTTAGACGCATGCCAATCTTTCATCAGTATTTTGAGATAAAGCTTTCACACTGCCTTTATGCTCATATTCAAAACCACATTTTCACAATAAACCATTGCTCTAACAGTGTTTTGTAAAAAATTAAATGTTTTCATAAATTTTGTGCCCTTTAAAAGTATTGTAGATTGGTCGTAGCAACAGTCACTTTGTCTTATTTGACCGGCACTGAAATTATCCTTTAATGCAGCATTCATGCAACAAATGAAGGTTTGCAGCAACCACATCATCTTGTGCTTTAAAAGCAGAGCACATCACACCTTCCATATGGTACTTAAATTAAAATCCAGATTTCCTTTCACTTGTTTGATAATGAGGATTATGAAACACAAGATTAATATTTACCTGGATTCTGGAAGCCTACTTATAATCTCATGCAGCTGCTCAGCAAACCCCATTTCAAAGAGCCTATGATTTAATGCATTATAAATTATGTAACATTAACTATCAAGGTTTTTATTCCCGAATAGGATAAATCTATGATAAACCAAAAATTGTTGCTCTTTTGATATGGATGAGCATGTTACATCAAGAATGGTTTCTAGTCTCAGCGAAGCTAAAAATGTCACATTAAGGCTGGCTTATTGTCTAAAATTGGATATAGAGATGTTATGAAGTTTAGAGAATGGTTTCTATTTTCAACTGGGTACAAAAGTATTGGTACTTTAAGAACAGTTTATTGTCTCAGTACAACAATCAACTTAAATCTAGAATGGTTTCTCCACTTACTATGATACAAACATAGTTCATCGATTTTACTGTCTTGATAATTATGATACAAACTCATCTATCAACAATAGTCTCTTTTCTCAATAGGGTACAATACTGTTACATCAAAAATGGTTTACTGTCACAATATGGTATAACAAGGAACTTTCATTGACTACATTTAAAACTAATATTAAACAAAAAAAACTGAGTCTTCCCAAAGTCATCCAAACTTAACATAATACTTAGTGTGCAATAGGACCAGAAAGCGTAGTGTTATGCAAAGAGTCTATTAAACAGTTTGACTTTTCATATGCCTTACCTATCAGCTTCATCAAACACAACATACTCAACAGATTTCAGCTTTAAATCCATTTCCATTATTATATGTAAAAATCGCCCTGGGGTTGCAACGATACTGTAAGCCAAAAGAGTAATTAGAGTTTTAGTATCTTCTAGATTTTATTTTATAATTTTTAGTTATAGCTTTACTACTACTCTTGGATAGTCAAAGAAACAAGTCATATTGTATACATAATCGAGAATCAGTACAGCTGTCTATACAATTCAATTGGAATCAAGTTTTTGTCCGTGAGCACTTAACTTCCTTAACATTTTGAAGTCTTTGATTACATTCATTTTTGAAATTCTTGCAGTTTGTCTCCGAATCTTGATAAATGTAACTTTTGAAAGACAATTTTATGAGAATGCTAAGGTTAGACAATGATTGTTTCCTTGTCAATATGACATTGTCAGGTCAAACAGTCTACTTTCATAACTTCATTACATGCCAATAAAATCATTGTAAAAACTATTCGCCTATGACATTTTTTTTTTTCCAAACAAAAATGAAATTAAATAAACAGAGTCAGACTGTTTGTTTAAGGGGCAGATTCAGTTCTTTTATAAACAACATTTCAAAAATTAAACATTCCAGTTTTCCTCAATCATTTTTTAAAATTTTGAAAGTGCTACTCAATTCCGTTGCTTCAAAGTTGTCTTATCTTAGCGCTCTTATCAAACTATCTCTGAATCTCTTACGTTTTACGTTATTGTTTTTGAGCTAAAACATATTTGTCAAATCAAACCCAAGTTCAATATCAAATTTGAAACAGACAGCAACAACTAAGTATGATCAAAAAGCCAGCCGAAAAGTTACTTGTAATAATTCATGATGGCATGCACTCTAACTCATAGCTATAGCTGAATAGACCTGATCCATAATTAATGCATTAGTCACTTTTTGTTGTCATACTAAATTGTTGACTTTAGTAAAGGGATATTTTTATCATTTAGCTATTTTTCTAACTTTTGTTTGTCATGTCCATCTGTTGCAAGAAAAAATCAAGAGAAAGAAACCACCAATTCAGTTCTAAATATCAGTCTCGTGAAAATGCTTATTAATTGTAGTTTATACTGATATAAAAGTTGAAGGTCTTGATCTAACGTTATTTAAAGAAGCGCCTCAGCAATGCTCTCAGTTCAGACCTCTCTCAGTCTCCGTTTGCGCGCGCATTATCAAAGAATTGAATACATATCTTCACTACTTCAGTATGACAATTCGTGTGTATTTAAAGCCTTTAAAAACATTTCCTAATAATTATTAGAAGCTGTCATCTATTGATCTTTAATTATAGGTTTGATTTTTAGTCATTTTGGATGACGATGTTCAAAACTGAGTTCAATGTTAATTCAATTGTTTCACAAAAGGATTTCGAGATTTTTAAAGGGACAATCACTGAGTGAGTTGGCTTTGATCGCAAAAAGTTAGATTTAGCTTGTGGTAAGTACAAAGAGTTAAGGATTTTAGATAATAGGTAAAAACATTGTTATTTGAAAGACTTTCATCCTAGCACTCAGACTCTGAGACAGCTTTTATCCAGTTTGCTTGGGAAGCAAACTTTATATCCAATGGATTCAATGTTTCCAAAAAGGACAACCTATAGCAGATTTTTTCTCAAGTTCTTGTCATTATGTCATGTCAACAACATTAAATTGAGTTTCATAATCACTAATGTTTTTTTGCTAAAAACTAGTCTTTTACCTTTGGCAAAATGTTTTAATTTCTTTTATCATGAGACTTCTTCAATCAGAAATGAATGTTTTTAACTCTTAAAAGAGGTAAATGTCTATGCATTTTCCTTTGTAGCTTTTGAGACTTCTACCAATTTTTTTGTATACAGTGAATTAAAAAAACTACCGAAAGTTTATAGTTCTTTAGTCTTAAAAAAAAATTTCCAATTAAATTTTTAAATCAAGAGTTTTAAGTATAAGATTACAATTTGTTTTATTTACACCTTTTGGAAACTTTATTGGATACTAGTTGCTTTTTTATAGATTCAAATTTAATTATTGCAGCATTGAATAAAATATTTTTATTGACCTTCAATTCAGAATTTTAAGAATTGTTTGAACATGACTGGTGAAACCAATTAATTAGATTAACTTGCAAACTTATTAAAGGTTTTCATTGTTCATAACTAAGATGTTTCAGATTCTTTGCTTGAAAAATAATCGAGAATTTTCCTTTAGAGGCATTCATTCTCATACCATGAAAAACTTTCTCAAGAACACTTCATGGGCTATGAATCTTTCTCAACTTAATTATGTAAATCTGACCCAATGAAATTCCTGCAGTCTGGGTTATACTAGTTTTTCATGGTCCATTAAAATTCCATGAAACCACTGATAATTTTTTCATGGGCCATGAAACGGACCACTTTCGGTGTAAAACCATGGGTTTTTCAGTTTTTTTCATGGTTATGAAACTGCCCACCACCATGAAAAACCCATGAAACATTTGCATTATGTTCATGGTATTTTCACGGAAATTTCAGGGGTTCATACCTAGCAAGAAATTTTTCATGAAAGTGGCCTGTTTCACGGGCTTTTTTTCATGGTTCCAATCCCACGAAAATTCAGTCAAATAGGCAATTAAAAAGGCGTGAAAAAAAAACATGAAAATACCATGAAAAATTCATGAAATTTTTCATGAGATTTTCAGGGCTTACAATTTTCAAGATGGCAATGGCCAGACATGGTTGCCGTGGCTGTGAGAAAGTTCTGCTTTTACTTTTGCCTTTTTATCACTTTTAACAATTCCAACATGAAAGTTATTTATAATATCACGGTGTGCAAAGTCAGGGATGCTTATTTCATCTCCCAACTTGTCTCCAGAGTGGAAATTCAAACAACAAATTCTGCAGTTGAGTGTTACAGGCGTAACAATGGAGAAAAGGAAATCAGTAGCTTCCAAAAGGGCTTTGTTGCATGTAAGTTAATCGAACATGCCTCTTTAGCGTTTGCGCTGTTACTCCTAGCCGGTGATGTTGAAATCAACCCGGGTTATCAAAGTCTGGATAATATCAGAAAGACCCGAGGACTCAAGTTTGCTCACTTGAACATTCGCAGTCTTCGAAGCAAGACGGACTCGATACGCTTGGAAGGGCTAAATAACAAGACCACTGACGTTCTCACATTATCGGAAACTTGGCTTGACGATTCGTTCTTAGATGCTGAAATCACGCTGCCTGGATTTACGTGTATTAGACGTCGGTAAAATAGGATATGGAGGTGTGGCAGCTTATGTTCGAGAAGGATTGCCGTTTTACATCAGGCAAGATATTGATTCTGGAGACAATGAATGTTTATGGGTTGAACTAAATCGCAAAAACTGCTGTCCGACAATAATCTGTTGTGCTTATAGAGCGCCAGATACAGACATTGATCAATTTATTGCTGACTTGTCTAACGGCATGTCTAATGTTAACATGGATAAATGCGACCTGATTCTACTTGGAGATTTAAATGTAAATTTGCTCCCGAATTCCAAAGGCAACAATAGAGAAAAAGAAGCGCTTTTAAATATCTCACACTTTTTGGATTTATCACAACTAATAAAAGAACCGACTCGGGTGAATGACAAGTCTCGCACACTGATTGACGTAATTCTAGTGAACAATGAGCACCGCATTGTGCACTCGGGTGTTGTTCCCTTGCCGCTCAGTGATCATCACCTTGTCTATTGTATATTGAAAGCAGGTGTAACCAAGGCGCCACCTAGAACAATAGAATACCGATCCTACAAGCATTTTGACGTTAACGCCTTTGAAAATGATCTAAATAGCGTTCCTTGGCACATTTTAGTTAATGTAGATAATATCGATGATGCTGTTTGTACCTGGAACAAGTTATTTATGGATGTTGCGGACTCTCACGTGCCAGTAAAAAACGCAGAGTGCACTGTGTGCCACTTCCCTGGGTAAACAACAAAATACGTGAAATGATGCAAGACCGCGATTATTATCATCGCAAGGCAGTGAGATCAAACTCGTCGTATCACTGGTCTGAGTACCGAAGGCTTAAAAATCTGGTTAACCGTGAAACAAAGGCTGCCAAGTCCAACTATTATTGTGACTTAATTAACGAAGCAAAGGGTGATTCAAATTCAAGTAAAATATGGAATGTTGTAAATGAAGCATCATCTCGTAAAGCCAAATCCTCGACTCCACAGTGTATTATTGCGGACGGAGTACATCATACAACTTCACAGTCTATTGTCTCTGTACTTAACTCTCACTTTGCTATGATTGGTAAAGTTCTTGCTAAAAAAATAACACCTGTGGCCCGATTTTCAGTGCCTGCTACTAGTCATTCGTTTCAACTATCGTTTCGTTATCAGTT
Organism: Hydrozoanthus sils; assembly: GCA_027575215.2. Lineage (NCBI taxonomy): Eukaryota > Metazoa > Cnidaria > Anthozoa > Zoantharia > Hydrozoanthidae > Hydrozoanthus > Hydrozoanthus sils. Next base: position 3,635 of record JAOBRD020216653.1, on the reverse strand, counting down.
GCCTTAACAAATTATTGATACAATGAAATTTTACCACCATTCGTAAAACATTGTAAACAAAAGAGTATAAAAACTCTGTAAAACCATTATAAAGTATGCAAACTCATATACCTCCTACTTATGTTACAACTACAAGGCAAATGCATCCGATATTCAGAAATTACATTCCCAAACAAACTGAAAAGAAAAACTTACCCTAAGTCAATGCTATTTAGAAGATTCCGAATGAAATGACAGATTATTTTTAAACAAAAACTGCAACATATAGGAAAGGTTGAGGGGAGTGGATCGTATTCTGGTTTGGTATCAATACAAGAAGAGAGAGTGTTTAACGGGTCATAGCTTTGTTTGAAAAATCAATGTCACACTTCAAACCCAATTATGTCGAGGAAGTCTAGACTGCTCGTCTACACTTCCAGATAAACCAGATTACAAGCCCACCCCCTTCCCTTCATCTTCATCTTCATCTTCGTTTTCATTTTTAGTTTAAGGCCATAATTTATACTCCTTGGGTTGTATGTGTTTTAGTGGTATCTTTTCAGTGTTGAAATACTCTTACTTTTTCCCCAACTACATCAGGATTTAATATATGCAATAACTCCCTGTATAACTTCTGTTTTCACATATACATCATTCCGTTTCTATTTAATGCTTTGTTTTTTGGTTGATGGTTCACACTCTACTAGCGACACAGCCATCTGATAAAAATGCGCAAATTTAGGCCACTCATGCCTCTGTGTGAATGGCATAAGGATAGGTTTTCATGAGTCAGTTTGTCACTAGCCCCCATTCTCCCCCCGCTATACATTTATTCTCCCCCTCCCCTATGGCCACATTTCTTACTGCTACCCCCACATGTGAATTTATGGCACCAATGCTCAGGTGTGAATATAATGGTTAATGGCCTACCCCCCTTCCCAAGTCCACCGTCCTCACTCCTCCCCCCATGCTCAAAGACCTGCCATTCAAGTTTGGCTAAAATAATATACTTTACTCACATGTCAGGGTTTGCATGCATAGCAGCAAACTGGTTATCCAACCTGAAATTAAAAAAACATCATACATCAAGTTAGCAAGTTTGAAAGAAATTGTGCTACATTAGTATAACCTGCTGCTGTTCAACTACAAACTTTGCATCAAAAAGAAAACTTTTAATGAGGTTATTGCAGGTTTTAGTTTTGCAAGCAATACTCCATGTACAACATGAACTGTATTGGTTTTCCTTGCACAGTTTCTTTCTTCTTGATCTATTTCTTGTTTCAAGTTACAAGTCAGAGTAAAAACACAACAAAAGGGTTTTAACTTATGAAACGAAAACCCAACACAACATTCCTCATTGCCATCACTGTGCATTGTGATTTCAAAGCCAAGAAGGGGAAAAACTACTTTTCAATCAAAAATTTCAATTTCTTCCAGATCCTTTTTAGCTTTATTTCATGCTAGATGAGCTGCAGCAAAAAAGGAATTTTTAGTCTAACAACTTAACCAAGAAATGTTTACTCTCTACACATACTTCCCTTTCTCTCTAATCTGACAATGTCACTTAATTAGCTTCAATTCCTGCTTGTTACTATTCTTAATAGTACCGGTGCATACTGCATCAGTTAACAAACTAACAAACTGGTTCAACTCTTTATTGTTTAAACATCATAATTATGGTGTATTCTTAGAAAGATAGTTATTTTGTTCTTTGTAATATTGAAATTCAGAAAGTTTGTCAATTTTACCCATTAATTAAAAATGTTTCATGTAATTATATATTATTAAACATCCAGCTTTAACACTTTGTTTCCTGTTACTCACTTATCTCCACCAAGCACCAGAGCAGCTTTCAGACCAGTGAACTTCCCAAGCTGAATACAAAGAAAATTTTACTCATCAAGGTGCGAACTTGGCTAAAACAGTCTTTCATATCAATTTACATGGTCACCCTAATGTGTAGTTCCAGAAAATACCCTGACCCCCACCATGGAGGGAATTGGAAATTCGGGAGGGGTGGGGGATCAAATGCCCAGGAAATTTTGAGAGGGAGGGGGTTTCAAGACAAAATTCACTTCAAGATGGTCAGGAAAACGACTGATTTTCTCATGAATTCGTAATGACTCCGCAATGATCATTTATCAATATTTGTGAGTTATTCTGATGCTTAAATTGGGGAACTCATAATTCTCTAACCGCCCTGCTGTTAAAAAATTTGTTTTTCTTCAACTTATAAGTTTTTTGGATGCAAACACGCTTGCAACATAATGCACGAACAAAACGTAAATATTTTAGCAGTCTTTAAAAACAATGAAAATCGCTGCCATTTTGGTACACCTAATGCTGAGTCAAGGTGATGTTGATTAAGGACGTGATGTCAATATGAACTAGATTAAGAAACACTGCTCCTCGTAGAGCAACAACAGTGGGGTGTAAATGTATTGCAGTTTGATTTTCACTATCTGTTTCTTTAAAACTTTCCTCCTCTGACAATTAGTTTTATTCTGATGTGACGGTGATGCAAATTCCTTAATCTACGTCACAGTAAGCCTTAGTGTCATCCTTATAATCAGCAACAAGGGTTGATCAAAGAAATGTAGAGTTAAAAATTTCGTAAAAATTTTGCATTTTTTACTAATCAAAAATTTTTTTTGGAAATGTTTATTTTAAGATACTGTAAGTACTTTTAGATAAGAAAACAAAAAGGAAAGGTTATGGGCACTTTAATGTTAGTATTTTTGTAGTTTGCTGACGATCGTACTTTGTTTCATGTCTGGCAACAAGTTGGTTTCAACAGAAAACGAGAGTTTGTGTGGAATGCAATCTCCCTTTGAGTTCTTGCAACAAAGTTTTGTTTAAATTTTATGCTGGATCTTGTATGAAGATATTTATTGTTTTTACTGTTACTTCAGTCTGTAATTTTAGAATTGTGTCAGTAATTTAAATGAACAAGTGAATGCCTGCCTAATGAAATGCGGGCTTTTAATTTTGTCTTTGATCAACTTTATAAAAATACATTTAAAGGAAGAAAAGAAAATTTTCCAGAAGGTGCCGATATTTTAATGGAAATTCCAGAGGGGTGGGGGATCTTGTTTGAAAATTCCTCCTTGGTAGATGGGGGTCTGGATATTTTCTGGAACTACACAATTCTAATTAAGAGGTTAAGTTTTGATTACACTTCTCTTTGTGTTCCTGACCAATGTGTTGTAGAAATTCCTTTAAGTTTGAAACAGCCCGACATGATGGAAACAAACATTTAAAACAAGTTTTAAGGGTACTAAATTTTTTTCCTACACACTAAGTTAGATTTGAAATACCGTATATTGACAGCTGGGAGAGTTTGGGGTGTACCACCTTGGGAGGTAATGAAATACAGTTACAGCTGGGAGAGTTTGATGAGGCATCAGCTTTCAAGAGAGAGGCACTGAAATACAGTAACAGCTGGGAGACTTTGATGAGGCACCAGCTTGAGAGAGGTACTGAAATACAGTTACAGCTGGGAGAGTTTGATGAGGTACCAGCTTGAGAGAGGCACTGAAATACAGTAACAGCTGGGAGACTTTGATGAGGCACCAGCTTGAGAGAGGTACTGAAATACAGTTACAGCTGGGAGAGTTTGATGAGGTACCAGCTTGAGAGAGGCACTGAAATACAGT
>JAOBRD020216546.1:0-25966 GCA_027575215.2 Hydrozoanthus sils | reverse complement strand
TTGAAAAATAACGTTTGTTGTTTTAATTTAAATGGGCCAACAAAATCGCAGGGCAGTTATCAAATTGGAAGGGGTATGTATATTCGCTGATAACCTACTTCCGATTTTGTACCACGTGATACGTTTTATCCAGTGAGATTTCACGAAAATTATTGGATAGCTTGTAATGCTCAATAGCCTGAGATAGCGAACCAATCAAATTTCGCCATTTAAGGTTTGTACATATTAATACCATGTATCAGGATTAATACTGTGTCAGGGGTTAATACTGTATTAGGCACTAAAACTGTATCAAGGAGACAAAAACACTTATCAACTATCCTCTGTAACTCATGCCTAAGGTGTACAAGCAAGCAATGATAAATCTTCTACCGACACCAGCCAAGTCACACTATACCTTTAATCTGAGGGATTTTTCAAGAGTAATCTTAGGAGTGCTGCTAATCAAGAAAGAAGCTCTAGAAGACAAGAAAACCATTACCAGGTACAATCAGTATGCTTCCCATATACTGCGTCGGGTTCATTTTTAATGACCCTCCATTGGGATAATGACGGCTTTGCGAATATTGTAAATTTAAGCTGGAAAATGTAGCGTTTGCTAAACGAACAATGAAGTACAGCCCGGCTTCAAGGTAGGAGTTGACGAGGAGATGAAAACAAAGCAACGTATGCCGACAGTGTTGAAACTAGTAAATTATTTCTGTCTTACAATACTCGTGTTTACAATGAGTTCAAATACTTGTGAAACGGAACCATTGTTGGATTGATTGCTGATCAGTTTGTTTCTTCAACAGGCTTTGGGTGCACGAAGTTTACCGTGTTTTTTACGATCGTCTGGTTGATGATAATGATCGAGCGTGGTTGCAAGGGTTTGTAGTCGCTCAAAGAGTATTTTTGTGTTTGTGTATTTATTGTCAGGGCCAAATATCAAAATCAATTTATTTATTTATTTTTATAGTTTGCTCAAGAAAGTAACAAAAGAACATTTTAAGGACGACTTCGACAGCCTTTTCAAGCACTTAACCAGCGGCAAGACGGTACGTTAACATATTTATAACCATATGTAAGGGGGTTTTCTCACGTGAGTGATTTTCAGGGCCCTGTTAAAATGAGAGTTACACAGATAGGTAGTTAAAGCATCTATCTATTAAGAACTACATTGTTATTTTTTTAAAAAGTCGAATATACTAATAAAGCAAACTCGAATGTAATGAGACAGAATATTCAATACAAATGTTTACTGAAAACTTTTTGTTGAATTCGTTCAAAGTTTTGGACGATCTAAGGCCTTCACTTAGTGAGTTCCAGCCATGAACAGCGTGAAACGCTAGTCTCCGTCTCCCGAGTTGCGCCTTATTGCCGGCAAACGCAGTTTACTTTTGTATCTGGTGTTGTATTTACGAACTTCTTGATAGGTATTTAGATTTAGGCTGAACTTCACATGCCGTTCAAGCACTTTAAATTCACGCAAGCACCTGTGGTACAAACGTCGAATCATGAGCTTTCTCAGTCCCTGATCAAGGCCTTCAACATATCATTAGCTGACGAGTGAGGGCTGCGATTGAGAAGTATTTTCGTCGCTTATCTGGAGAGTTTCAGTGCATGTGATGTTGTCTTGATCCCCCAGATAAGGTCGCTATAGTCGAAAAGTTGTGATACAAAACTGTTATATAAAATAACTCGTGCCCAGTGGGAGGAGAGTAGATGTTTTATACATTTAGGGGCCCAAGCCATTTGTTGATCTTTGAGTAGAGGTTGTCCACTTGAATTGTTCAGACCCAGTCGTTGTAGTTGTGGATGGCATTATCGAACCGAGATAACACAAACCTTCAACATTTTCAACTGTAGTACCATTTACGCAAACTGTAGTGCCGGTGCTTATAGTAGCAAGTTTGCAGCTGCTCTTAATAATCATCGCTTTGGTTTCTGTAGTGTTCAGTATTAGCTTATTCTCTTGAAGCTAGTTGCAAACGTTTCGGAGCATTAGTTTCTCCTCCAAGTCACTAGGAAAACAATACAATATCGATTCGTCTGCATAAAGGGGTATAGTTGTTGTGTATGTTTAACAACGATGGCCCAGGATGCTACCCTGTGGGACTCAAAGATTGCAGGGTAGTGGATCAGATAGTTCTAGATCGCAAGATGTTATATCAGTATTCGTAAGCTCAAATAAGACTTAAACCACACTAGATCTTCAAGTTGATTTAAATCAAGCGCTCTATTAATATTCAAAAGTTTCCGCTTTGATGAGTTTTGTCTCCCTTTGCGCGAAGTAAAGCCCCCTTTAAAATCACCAATCATGATTAAATCACTGTTCGAACAGCCTATTTGTGACAAGGAAAACTTCAGAGAGGAAATAAAACATTTTTATATTTTGAGAGTTGCCTGTGATTACACTTTCTGTTCCATGGGGAATAAAGACAAGTCCAAGACTTGTTAACAATAATCATATATCGGTGATGACAACTGGACAAGTAGAAACAATAGAGTACCAAATTGTTAATTTATTTCATTTTTGCCATCTTGTTAGTGTCAACAGTTCCGTATGGTCAATAGTCGCGTGGCGGCTAACTACATTGGATGACGTAACTTAGTTGTTCCCTTACCTTGTAGGCGAGTGAAGATGACATGAGAAGCCTAATGTTCTGTGACTTTCTCAATCCAGACGCGGTAAGTTTTCTTCTTGTATTGCTAAACAAATAATAATTTATAGCCTTCTAAATTTAGCCAAGCATAACAAAATCAATTTTTTGTTCAGCTTGCTGAAGATCGCTTGTACAGCGAAGTAAAAGACATCGACGAGTTGTACAAACTGGTTGAGGCCTATCTAGATGAATACAATCAAACTCACAAAACGCAGATGAAACTTGTCGTTTTCAGGTATGGCTGCTGATTGGTGTTTTGATCTCTTGAATTTTTTTGAGTTATTCTGCTTTTGTTTCTTTGTTATACTGATCTATCTCTCTTAACGCGTTCACTACCTCGTTAGCTTTAGAGCTGCCTTCAACTCCTACCTTGAGATTAATCTCTCCTACTCGTGTCAAAAGGTATGTCCTGGAGCACTTGGTTCGTATCAGTCGTGTTCTCAAACAACCAGGAGGTAACGCACTGCTGGTGGGGGTTGGCGGAAGTGGTCGACAGTCACTTTCACGATTGGCCGCTTCAATATCGGGATTCATTGTGTTCCAGCCCGAGATTTCCAAGAGCTACGGCATGGCCGAATGGCGAGAGGATATAAAGGTAAGTAACAATTGCAATGATGGTGGTATGGTTACAGTGACAGGAATAATGATAATGATAGTGATAGTGATAGTGATAGTGATAGTGATAGTGATAACGATAACGATAACGATAACGATAACGATAACGATAACGATAATGATAATGATAATGATGGTAATGATAATGATTAAGGTGGTGATAAAGGTGAAGATTTTTGGAGTTACGGTTGTGCTGTGACAAAAGCGATGTAACTGGAAGTGGCATGATAATGATGTTGAAAGATAGTGGCGTCATGAAAACTATTTCTGAAAGGTTTAATTGGCCTTTTGTCTCGTGGTTAAAGGAGGTCGGCCTTACGCTGCTTACACTACTGTTATCAGTTGGCGGAAAACTTGATTCAGGCAACTGCTGATTAGGACTGATCTCTTTAAGCCCCTTTAAGTTGAGCTTGGTTAAACTTATCCTTTGCTTCTCTTGTCTATCGGAAGTTGCCCTTGAGGAAACGAAATGTCATTGGTAGCTTAGAAGCTTCATGAATTTGCGGTGGTGTTTTTCTTTATTTTCGCGCTCCCCCTAGAGACACCAAAGACAAAAGACGAAGCAGCCATTTTAGTGCACCAAATTAAAGAAATCATCAAAATTCTTTTGTTAAAGGGAACCAACATGGCCGCTATGACGTCAGGTGAAAACCGACAATATCTTCTTACTGTTTTCTTTCTCCAATTAATTTTAACCATTCCTGGTGAGCTTTGGGTATACGAATAAGGAAACAGTAAATATGGGCAAGAAAAATCATAGTCAAGTTCGCCACCAACATGCGGTTTGCTGCACAGAAAATGATAGCGACTCATTACTTAATATTTCAGTATTGACAAGTTATGACCCCTTTTATCTTTTCTGTCTTCTTTTTGCTCCCCTCCTCAAATGAAAGCCAAGGTTTAACAGACTAGTTCGACCAATAAGCAGACAATCTTACAAATGTCATTTCTGGAAAGTTGATAAAGTTATTACTGATTATTATCCTGTTTCCATATATTCAGACGTTGTTGAAGAGTGCAGGTGCCCAGTTGAAGCCGACCGTGTTCCTACTCACGGATACGCAGATCAAGGAGGAATCTTTCCTGGAGGATGTGGACAGCTTGCTCAACACAGGAGAGGTTCCCAACCTATTCACAGTGGAGGAGAAAGTCGAGCTCATTGAAGTGAGGGCACTTTTCAAATTAAGTCAACTTCAATTTTTTTTATTTAGCTAAATTGAGGACAAAGGTTATCAGCAAAATGGCAAACTTGATTCTGTTTCGTCCTTACTCTGACACTGTAACTTTTCCACTTACTCAGATGGTACGACCTACTGCTCAGGCCCAAGCTGATGACAAGAACGCCGAATTCTCTCCATTGGCTCTTTTCAACTTCTTTGTCAATGCCTGCAAGGAAAATCTCCACATCATGTTGTGTATGAGCCCGATTGGCGATGCGTTTCGCAACCGGCTCCGCCAGTTCCCTGCTCTTATCAACTGTTGTACTATTGACTGGTTCCAGCCTTGGCCAGAGGACGCGCTGGAAATGGTTGCCAACAAGTTTCTTGAGGACGTTGAAATGAATGAAAACGAAAGGAAGGAGGTTGTCCCAATCTGTCAGTATTTCCACACCAGTGCACGCCATTTATCAGAAAAGTAAGATAATGGATCGACAATGAAATCGTTATCAACCTTTCTTTCGCCTCCAAACAATATCCATTTGCAGATTTTTCTTAAAACCTACTTTCACCAGTTACCTATAAATGCTATGAAGCTAACAGAAATTGTTGTTTTTATCCACTTACAGGTATCTGGATAAATTAGGAAGACACAACTACGTGACACCTACCTCTTACCTTGAGCTAATATCCTCACTTAAGACTTTGTTGGGGAAGAAGAGGGATGAGGTAAGAGCACTTCACAATCAAGACGTCAAAGTATAATTAATGACAACCCGGTTTGAGTAAAATTTTAGTTAATTATGTACTTGATTATGTAAATTTTTCCTCCGTACAATTGCAATTGAACTTATTTTCCTTCCAATACAGGTGATGAAAGCCAAGCGAAGATACGAAGTGGGGCTGGAGAAACTTGCCTTTGCTGCTTCACAGGTGCGATATGCATGATACTGAGAGCAAACATTCTCTAATGACAGTAATATGTCTCACAGATACATAGTTAGAATTAGTTTTCAAGCTACCTGCTTCCCCTTTCGACGTTATCTTTGTACAACGATCTATTCCCATGTGTTTCGCTTGTTAAGCTGTAACTTAAGATATTTTATACTGTTTTTCTTGTGACGTATTCCGATTGGTAAAATTCTCGAGTGGAGTTTTAGAAAGTATATAGTGCATGTCATTCAACTGCATGATAGCCAATGGGAATACTTGGAAAACGAGGTTCACGTTTGTGACAAACAATTAAATTAGTGAATGGAGATTTTTTTTTCAAGATGAATTGCGTTACAGTAACGGTTTTTGGTTTGTTTAGGTAGCTGATATGCAGAAGGAGCTCGAGGAGCTGCAGCCGCAGCTTGTAAAGGCCTCCGCTGAGAACGAGAAAATGATGACGGTTAGTTTGACCTGTCTTGGTTTGAGAAGGATTTTGTGTGCTTCTTTCTGTATAAAGCAGTGTAGTGAGTGTACATGTTGTAAGTTCTGGGTGTCCCATTCCAGATTATTGAGAAGGAGTCTGCTGAAGTGGAGGCCAGGAGCGAAGTGGTGAGGGAGGATGAGGCTGTGGCGAACGCCAAGGCGGCTGATGCACAAGCATTGAAAGACGAGTGTGAAAGCGACCTGGCGGAGGCAATCCCCGCCCTGGAGGCAGCTCTGGCTGCACTGAACACGTTGAAGGTATGGTTGTAATTTAGATTTGGTTGAAACTATTATACAACGAAGCTAAGCTTGTGTAGTTTTTAATGCAACAAATATTTTAACTCGGTTTATCAACGGTTGAACTGCATAAGCCAATATATTGTCTGTGAAGGATTAAAAGAACAAACAGTCAAATTAATCTTGTCGTCTTATTCAATACTGAGTTACATTTCGTCACAGTATGGCCAGCATTATTTTCTAACAAGCTAAAACAATCCGTCATATTCAGGCTAACTTGTAAACTATAGTACAAATGAAAAAATATCGTAGCTTACTGGTTGTTTGTTGCGTAACCATATCTTCTCTGTTGTTCAGCCGGCAGATATCACAATTGTCAAAGCCATGGCGAACCCTCCTGCGGGCGTTAAACTAGTGATGGCAGCAGTCTGCGTAATGAGGGATATCAAGCCAGAGAAGATACCAGACCCGGCGGGTACTGGGAAGAAGGTCTTAGATTTCTGGGGACCCTCCAAGAAACTACTTGGTGACATGAACTTCTTGAACTCCCTGAAGGAGTACGATAAAGATAACATACCGGTGTGTAGTTATTGACGGTTCATCACACCTGGAGTTAGAGCCGTTGATTTAGCTTTGCTTGTTTTCTATTGAAAGCATTTTTTTTTTGTTTTTCTTTGCGTAGTGACAAATAATCACCACACTTTTTCTGATGGCAGGGTTGCCACGGTCCTTGAAAATCCTGGAATTGAGGAAAAAATTCCAGGCCCAGGAAAGCCATTGAATTTGTTTATTGTCCTTGAATATCCTTGAATGGGCAAAAAAAATTTTTTTTTTGATTTCTAGAAAAAAATAAGCTGTTTGTTAGAATATTTTGATTTGACAACGTTTTAAAACAAAAGCCGCAAATTTTCGTCCAAAAGCAAATCTTTTGAAGCGTTAAAATTCCTTAGCATAGTATTTTTAAATTCGCAGTTGACAATAAAGTGTATAAAAGATTCGAGTTTTTTTTTGATAGAGAAGGATCTGGGCCCGTGTTTGCTTGAGTCCTGTCACGTGTCATATGACACGCTAGCAGTGAAATAAACTAACGTTTATGATTTTATCGAAAACAGCTCAGTATTGCTAATAATAGTAATTATAATGATAACAAAAAGAATAAACATTTGTTGTTTACTTTGTGCTTGCTCTGTCGAAAGATGCTTGCCTGCGCATTACAAAGAATTACAGAGACTTTGGTACTGAGGTTCTTGAACAGTCCGCTGCATAAGACGTCGCTGACGTCTGACGATTTTCAGTCACAATTTGCCCTCTCAGTTGAGTGTTAATGGGCTAAAACATAGGGATCACCCTACTCTTTTTCAACAATCGTTGTGGGTTAAGTCCCTAGACATGACAAGAAATCAAGAGACTCGGCCTACTGTTTAATGCCCTTATCCGAGAAGCAAAGCTCTAACCGTTTGTAGATGTTGGAGCAAAGAAAGCACCTTCTCCTCAGTTATTTTAAGAACCTGAGTGAAGGTCCGGCACCGGAAATTGAACCCAGGCCTCCCGCGCGACGGACTGGCACCTTACCAACTGGGCTTTCCAGGCGTGGATAAGCTCGAAAGTTGGTTTGCCTGTAGGACGTGAAGACTTTTGTGTTTTACTGTTTAAATTTTGCCGATAGTGCTCTTTCATACTTCACGTTTGAGCACTACGAGGTTGTTTTTCTTATATTCACTCCATTCTTCTTTAGGTGCATGTCATGCAAAAGATTCGTAAGGAATATATCCCCAACCCAGATTTTGACCCGCAGAAGGTCCGAACAGCCTCCTCCGCTGCAGAGGGGCTGTGCAAGTGGGTACAAGCCATGGAGATCTATGATCGAGTCGCTAAGGTAATACAATTGACACCGTACTAAGTCTTCAGGGAGCGCTTGTTAGTTTTGAATAGAGAAATGAAACTGTTTTGCCCTCGTCAGAAAAATTATTATAAAGTGCGAAATTATGTTCTGGTCTCAGCTCTCAGCTTAACAAAGCCAAAGCAGGTAGGCTAGTGGATACCTTTGTAATACGGAAAGGAGCTAAAGAACCTTACTCTTTCAGGTTGTCGCTCCAAAGAAAGCCAAGCTTGCAGAAGCAGAGGCTTCCCTGGCGGAAACCATGGAACTGCTAAACTCTAAGCGGAAAGAGCTCGCCGAAGTAGAGGCAAAGCTTGCAAACCTCAAACAAACTTTCCAGGAGATGACTGACAAGAAAGCCTCACTCGAGTTTCAGGCAAGACACTGGTTGACTGATGTTAACTGTATTTGACAAAACATCGCGGCAAATGACCATAATCTGTTTCAGCCCTAAAATATTTCAGCGGAGTAAAAATCGATTGGTGTCGTTGGTAAAATCAACCTAGAAAGGTCGATTTGTTTGTTTTCCTGTATAGTTAAGCGAGGCTACAAGCGGTTTTGTTACGATACTTAGATGAGAAAAAGGCTTTTCTTATAGAAAGCACTAGACATCCTTTACTAGAAATCTCCTTTTAACACCTGGAAATTCGAGATCGTAACGATGGGCAAACTAGGCTTTTTTCATTTCAGGTTGATTTGTGCTCTAAGAAACTAGAGCGCGCTGAGAAACTCATTGGTGGCCTGGGTGGAGAGAAGGACCGTTGGTCAGCGGCTGCCCTGTCTTTGCAAGATATCTATGACAACTTAACTGGGGACGTGCTCATCTCATCCGGGGTAATAGCATACCTCGGCGCTTTCACGGCTGGGTTTAGGAAGGAGTGCTGCCACGAGTGGACCAAGATGTGCAAGGTCAGCGACAAATTTGATCTTCTTAAATTAATGCTACCAGACAGTCGAAGGTTTCACATGTGGTTTAATTTTTTCTAACTAGTGTAGACGATAACGGTAAATAAATGAGTAATAACCATTTGAAGTGTCAGCCATACAGTATGAGGCATGACACAGAGAACTTAAGAGTAAGGAGTGCCAACGAACCATAAAACACGTTACATAACACTGACAACCATATAACAACATACATAACTTTAAAACTTTAATGTTTAAGAGCGCGAACCATGTAACTTTAGTAAAACTTTGCACCAATTATTTTTCCTTACAAGTTTTTTATGTATCTTTATTGCAAAGAATGATCATAACATCCTACACGTCATTTTTTGTTATCATTCTGTTGCAGTCGAAGAACATTCCTTGTTCGGATGACTTTTCTCTGAGCAAAACCTTGGGTGAGGCTATCAAGATTCGTGCATGGAACATCGCTGGCCTGCCAACGGACTCTTTCTCTATCGACAATGGTGTCATTGTGGACAACGCCAGGAGATGGTGAGTGGCATGCATTGCTTGAGACAGTTCAGTTTGATTCTGGAAATCGGGTGGTGAAGTTATGTAAATGTATGTGTAAGTTATTAGTTATGTTTCCTGAAGTAGATACGCTCTTTAAAACTTTTATGTTTTGTCGTGGTCTATGGTAACTTGTATAGTTCGCATTTCCTTATGATTTATTGGTTCAGATTGGTTGTCAAACTAACTGATCAATTCTAACAACCATAGGCCCTTGATGATTGATCCACAGGGACAAGCAAATAAGTGGGTTAAAAATTCAGAAAAGGACAATCAACTATCAGTAAGTTTGTTAAAGAATTGTTGGCTCTTTCTTGATAACAGCAATGGTGTTGGTTATGCTGCAAGAGATTGTTTGATGGTGCTTGCGGAGAAAATTATATATGAAATAATAGAACTTCAGTAGTTTGTTAAAAGCTTCTGATAAATTTTCACTTCTCAGTGTTTTTGAACTTTAACTGATAGTTCTAACCAACGTTACCGCATTATTTTGTTAGTTTGGCACTGGGTGTTTTGCAGTGCGAAACGGAGAAACTCTTTTTTGATGTGCATTGATATTATTACAAAACATGATAGAACATTTTAGAAACAATCTTGACTAAAAGGCGTTCATACACCAGATCAGGGTTGTATACTACTAGATGACGATCTATTCTAGTGAGTTTAGTTTAAAGAGAAATCAATCCAAGTTTCAGCGGGTGCGATCTTTGCCTTGTGATTGGATATCACGTGACTGATTCTGTTTGATAGCGATTTTTCTCACTATAAAAAATTATCATTAAACTTCAAAAAAGTAAACTACGTTTCAATGGTGGGTAACGTGTGAGTGCATTATGGCAGGTAATCAAGCTGACTGATGGAGACTACATTCGAACACTGGAGAACAGCATTCAGTTTGGCACCCCTGTGTTACTGGAGAACGTGGGTGAAGAGCTGGATCCCTCCCTGGAACCGCTGCTCCTAAAGCAGACTTTCAAACAAGGTTGGCCTGCTGGCTTATAGACACCCTTGGCTCTTGACGATATTTGTCTCACAAATATTTCAGAAAGTGTACTTTGTTTACTTTGTTAAAGTTTGTTATATCTCACGATGAACAGTATGCTACTATGCTAGTTGATCGTCAGTCAGGTAAGTGCATAACTTTTGGCTGCACGTTGCGGGATTTAGCGGCAGACTTCAAGTGGATTCTTTATGCAATACCATTACTCATCCTTGATTTTCGTTATTTCTTTGTGAGTTTGATAGAAGTGTGAATTTCTTTATCCATATACTCGGTATACATGTTCACCAAATCTATTGAATTAATCCTTGTTTAGCTCGTTATGTAGCTGATTGCAATATCAAGCGGTCGTTTGTAAGATTATTTATTTATTAATTTTTTATTTATTTATTTGTTTTTGGTTTTGTTTTGTTCCACTGCTGTTAGTTATGCCTGAACGCCCCAGCTGAAAAACCTCTTTGGGAGAGTAGCTGTATGGGAAAAATAAATAAATAAATAAATAAATGAATAAATAAATAAATAAATAAAGATTGTATTTACGTTTTCTGTTTATGTAACAGGTGGTGTACAGTGCATCAAGTTAGGCGAAACCACGATTGAATACTCCAGTGAGTTCCGGTTTTACATCACAACCAAGTTGCGCAATCCTCATTACCTGCCCGAACTGGCCACCAAGGTGACCTTACTGAACTTTATGATCACCCCAGAGGGACTGGAGGATCAGCTCCTCGGCATTGTTGTTGCCAAAGAAAGGTTCAGACACAATGTGCTTTAACGATCTTTATTACAATCTATGCATGTTTACAATTGAAATTTGGTCAACAGTATTGTCGAAACACCATTACCGCGATTGTGACGGCAAATGAAAACTAACCGTTTATTTGTCAGTAAGATTAGCGTGTGTGCGTGTCTTTGTGTCATCCCTCACTCAAGGACTAAATTATCAACAGAGGCTACTCAAAGTATAACTGCTCAAATATACTTTTATTTGTTTTTTTTATGAATATCAGCTAAACAAGGCCTGTGTTGATTAATCTATATTATCGTTGATCATTTTTACAATGTAGTGCGATTATTGTAGCTATGTTTTAGTCTCGGCTGTCTTTGCTCGGTTAGTACAGTTCTTGTCTTATCTCAGGTATTATATTGTTCCCATAGACCTGATCTTGAAGAGGAGCGACAGGCACTGATTGTCCAAAGCGCTGCTAACAAGAAGCAACTAAAGGAGATTGAGGATAAAATTCTGGAAACTTTGTCTTCCTCCGAGGGCAATATCTTAGAAGATGAGACTGCAATCCAGATCTTAGATTCGTCAAAGGTAGCTACTCCGATTGGTAGTGTAAGGCGTATCCCTCTGAACTGATGTTCTTTGTTCAGCTCACTCACCTTAGTGTTTATCTTTTATTTTTTCCAGGTTTTGTCCGATGAGATATCCAAGAAACAAAAGGTTTGCCCCTCCTTAGTTTTTTTTGTTTTGTTTTACCATTTTAAACGAGTGTAAGGGTGTGAAGCCCTTGATGGCGTCCCCGTTAGCAGCCGGCTGTTTTTTGTTTGCTCTTGTTGTATTATCGAGTTTTTCCGTGTTTTGCCGAGATTAAAACTTTTGACCTTACAGAACAGCGCTGCAATGTTTCTGGTTTGATTTCTCCCTTTTACATTCTTATTTGTTTTGTTCTTAATGTGTTGAAAGTTATAGTGCACGTTGTGCATACAATTATAACGCGTGCCATGTGAAAGCGCTGTTACAACTTCATTTTAAACGCATGTTCCATATAAAATTTATGCGTTAACTGGGAAACAGCCTGCAATCTTAAAGGCTTTTTTGGATCTTGCAGTGACTAAACAATAGGAGGGACAGCAAATAGTCAATCAAACTGAGCAGTTTTCCCCACAGGTTAATTCGTATCTTTTGTTTTACAGGTGGCCGAGGAAACAGAAGCTAAGATTAATGAGTCTCGCAAGGGGTACAACCCAATCGCGGCCCACGCCTCAGTGCTGTTCTTCTCTATCACTGACCTGCCCAATATTGACCCCATGTACCAATCCTCTCTGACGTGGTTCGTGAATCTCTTCCTAAACTCCATACATGACAGGTTGGTGGAGTACGGGAGTTCACATTGTTTTTAGTCTTCCTTGCTTAGGTTTACTCTCCTAGTGAAATGATCAAGATAAATGGATATAAATTTGTAAGGTCTATTTGTTTGTACTGTTATTAGTAATGCGTTGATAACCCATATTTTTAACAAGACGTAAGCTTTGAATCTCCAAAATTGACTTCAGAATGAACTGGAATGACTGATTGGCTGTCATACCTCAATGTTTTGTGACAATAAGTTACTAGCAACTTTATAAACCAAATGCGACAAAATGATTGGGAAGTTAAATAAGTTGGAAAAGAAAAAAACTAAGAAGCATATCTTTAGCAGGCTTTAACAGATTTACTGTAGCTTAAAATCCGAGCTTTCATGACTCGGAATAAGTAATTTAATTTCTTATTCGTTTGAATTATTTTTTATCATGCTAAGAAACATTTCATTTTATTCCATTTACAAATACGTTTTCAATGAGAGCTTATCAAGTTTTGTATCGCAAAACAAGGTAGCAGATAGGTTCGTACGCTAACAGGGCGATGCACGGTTTTTTCGCAGTAACAAATCCAAGATCTTAGAGCGACGATTGCGTTACCTAAGTGACCATTTCACGTATAACCTGTATTGTAACGTATGCCGGTCACTGTTTGAGAAGGACAAGCTGCTTTTCTCCTTTGTGCTTTGCAGTAACATTCTCAAGTAAGTTGAACGGCTGCGATTTATTTCCTTGATAACAAAGGGCACTTTTTATTAAGGGGTGCTGTTGTTATTAGTAATCTACAGTGGAAGGTAATACTAGTTAAAGGGAGTCACTGATGTCAATATATGTTGGTTAAAGTTGGAAATTTACTGCAGTTAAAGTGTGACTTTACTAGGACAACACTTAGAAAAACTAAAACAGTTTAAACAATTGGATTCTGCTGCAGAGAAATCATACTAACTACTCTTATTGTGGCTACATCTAGCAAACGATTGGATTCTGCTGCAGAGAAATCATACTTATTTACCCTTATTGTGGCTACACCTAGCAAACGATCGGATTCTGCTGCAGAGGAATCATACTGTAATAAACTTTAGTTCGTGCCATTCAGGCCCAAAATCTTGGTTTAAATTTTTTTAAAAAAAAAAAAAGTTTTCGGAGACACTCTCCTTCCTCAGTTAACTTCAGTTGCTTAACTGAGGAAGGAAAGTGTCTCCGAAAACGTTTTCTAAAAAAAACAAATTTTTTTAAACCAAGATTTTAGGCCTGAATGGCACAAACTAAAGTTTATGATATCTTTTACGGCCTACAACCAAATTTTAGAACTTGTATAGCATTTACAAGAACATTCGACAGGAATCATACTACTACCGTTAATGTGGCTACATTCAGCAAATGATTGGATTCTGCTGTAGAGAAATCATACTTATTGCCCTTATTTTGGCTACATATAGCAAACGTAAACACGTGCCAATGAACGACAACTACTAGAAATTTGTTGGCATAATTACTTTTATTAAAAAAGTGCTGCTTAATGTTCACAGAAGAACTTCTAATCCAAAATGCCTAGTTAAGATTTCTTGTTAAGCTGCTCTTTTTTCCTCTCCAAATTGTTCTAGCTAGTTATCGCTTGGTGATTTGCCTCGTAGGTCAAAGAACGAACTTGATCCTGAAGAGTTTATGTTTTTCCTTACTGGTGGAGTGGGTCTTGAGAACAAGGTAAACTGGGGTCGATACTTCAAAGGACTTTCAAGCAGCAAGTAGTTTTTTGAAATCGTTTTCTTCTCCCTTGGTCTTATTGAAGTTAAACAGTCTATAGAATTGGTTATTCGGCGTATAGTATGCAGTTCAAAACAAGTACTGTCATATTAAACAGTTTCTATACATTTTTTTATTGTTCTGGAACTCAATCGGGTAACTCCTCAAAATACTACTACGTAGTAGATAGCAAGTGTGGAGCTTAAATAGTTCTTAACCCTGACATGTATGTAAATTTTTGTTGGTAAGATCGATATTAGACAAACAATTTTTAACTTTAAAGTGAAACTTCAGACTTAACGAAAGAATTGTAGTTACTGTATTGTAAAGGGACTCCTGCTTTGAAGTATCCATGCTGTGAGCTTTTCATGCTCCCGAAACTTGACTCCTACTTCAAATTGGAAAAGTTGGTACTCTTTTGAGCTGTTAAACCCTTTCGCTGCTGATCGTAGTTGTTACAATAGTGTTTGTATCTTAACTTTTCCTTTTGCAGCTGGAAAACCCTGATTCATCATGGTTGTCGGATAAGTCATGGGACGAAATCTGCCGAATGTGCGACTTGCAAGGCTTCCAAGATTTCCGGTATTGTTGCAATGATTATAGTGCCTGCTCTGGTGTGTCGGTATCTATGTTGTTTCAAACTGTTGTTGTTAGAATATAACTTGTGAAAACCTTTCTGACCTCAACTGAGTGAAAAATTTGTCGTGTTACACTGGAGTTCAAACCTTCCTTTTCATGGCTTTGAACAAGCATTCTAATCCGAATTCCTGTTTATTTTTCCAGAAAACATTTCGTTAACACTACGCACGAGTGGCGTAAGATTTACGACAGTAAAGAGCCACACCGCGCCCCGCTTCCAAGCCCATGGGCTGAGCAGCTGACTGACTTCCAGAAGATGATAGTTATACGCTGCCTTAGGCCCGACAAGGTTGTACCCCTCGTAACCAACTTCGTAGAGGATAAACTTGGCCGAAAGTTTATCGAACCACCTCCCTTTGACCTGGCAAAGAGTTACGTCGACTCCAACCCCTGCGCTCCGCTGATTTTTATCTTGTCTCCAGGTGCAGATCCGATGGCAGGTAAGAAAGTGACTAATCGGCGAACACATTCTCAGGCAAAAAATATTTTTTATATACAACTTCGAGAGAATCTTTACCACTTGAAAAAGGGCATGATCCAAGTTTCACCAATCTACAGCATCAACGAGGACCCCATTAACCCATTCAAAGGAAAAGGAACAAATTATCTGGCCTCGGTGGGGTTCAAATACGCCGCTCTTACCAACTGAGCAACAGAGTCAGCTGGGAGTTTGGGCGAGGGATTTTAAGGACAGTTGGGCTTGGCACCACAAGGCTAGAAATCTACAAAGAATGTTATCCTAGGAGAACACTAGTTGAACATTTTTTTTTAATGTTTGCACTAAGAGTACAAGTATGTCTGGTTATTGAAAATGTGCGTATGCGTGAGTGTGTTTTCCTTCCTTATTTGGAACACAAACGATGTGATGCTTATTGTTATGATCGGCGGGGTGCTTTAGTTATTGTTACACCGAAATACAGTTTTCTTTCGGCTTTGCGCGTACATACGTGGTAAATTTGTGTTCATTGAATAGCTAAAGAGAATTGTAAGTACAACGAGGACCGTTACTTGTTTGCTGTTTTCTAGTTTGCTTCTAATAATTCGAGTTGCGCCTTGTCAAAACTAAAGAGAAAGAGTAAAGTTTTATTCTAAAAGATAAATGAATAACAAAAACTTTTCTGTAGAATGACCCTGTAGTCATCAGAGCCAAAGACATGTTGTCATTCTGAAGACGGATGTGTGTAAATAAATGCATTCCAACGTGTGGCTGTTGTGTTAGCTATCGTTCTCTACCTTCGTCGTTGCTTTTGCCGTCTCCGTTGCTCAAGGACCCGAACTAATTATTTGTACCTTCAAGAAATTCGATAAAAAAAACTAGTTACTAGAGAAAATCCTGTAGATGCTGCTTGAGACTGATTCTGAGTTTCTCATGTTCCAATAGGGCTGATGAAGTTTGCAGCAGACAAAGGTTTCAGTGGAGATAAGTTTAATGCAATTTCTCTTGGACAAGGTCAGGTAAGTATAGCCACCGTCCAGTCTAATCAACAGCATCTTTATAAAAGCCCTGTTTGATAATCTAATAACCTCCTAAACTGGTGTCTTGCTTACTTGTGACATTAATGTAACCCAGGGCCCCGTTGCTGCTCGGTTGATCGAGAACGCTATGAAGGATGGAACCTGGGTTGTACTCCAAAATTGCCACTTGGCAGTGTCGTGGATGACCTCCCTTGAGAAAATTTGCGAGGATATGAACCCTGAGAACACTCACACGGACTTTCGGTTGTGGTTGACAAGTTATCCATCTCCCAAGGTCAGTCGTAGTAAGACTCTAGATTGACCTTTGTAATGATTTGTAATGTGTTATCGTGGTTTTATGACTAACCAGTGTTCTCACTGTCTATTAGTTTCCTGTGACAGTATTACAGAATGGAGTAAAGATGACTAACGAGCCCCCAACAGGTCTAAGGCAGAACTTGCTCCAGTCCTATCTCAGTGACCCCATTTCAGATCCAGATTTCTTTACAGGATGCCCAGGCAAGCAACAGGTGAGACTTCACTAACCATTTAGAAACTCTTGCTCTTTAAAGGAACCGATCTTTTAAACTTACATTTACGCGCACGGCTACGCACGTTAAAAGTTCTACGCAAAAATATTCTCTAAAGACTGAATTCCCTAATACTTAACCAATGCTTTGCTTGAACGAACATACATTAGTGTTCCGGTTGTAACTGCTCTTTAAATTTTAGGTGTTTGAGAAGTTATTGTTCGGGCTGTGCTTCTTTCATGCCTTGGTTCAAGAGCGAAGAAAGTTTGGCCCCCTCGGTTGGAATATTCCATATGGTTTCAACGAGTCAGACTTACGCATCAGTGTTCGCCAGTTGCAGGTTAGTTCTTCTGCCATACAACCGGTGTACTTGCATGTACAAGTGCATCAACGTATGCTCCTCTGTGTACCACTTCGCGTACCTGTTAAGATATTTGTGACCGCAAACTGAGCTTACACGTTTTCAGGTGCCTCAGTGTGTGCGTTGCTAAAAATGCCTGGTTACTTGTTCTGTGTTGTCTCGTACCCTTTTATTTATGTGTTCGTTGTCGCGTTTTGATCAGTGTTCCTTTTCAAATTTGCCAAGTCATGCTTCTTAGAGCAGTTTCGAATTGAGTACTTTTAGTGACATTTTAATCGTGTTTTTTTTTTCTTTGTAACAGATGTTCATCAACGAGTACGAGGAGGTACCTTACAGTGCCATTACCTACCTGACTGGAGAATGCAATTACGGAGGGAGAGTAACCGACGATCGTGACAGGTTTGTAGCTATTCTATATTGCAGGTGGGAAGTGACAGGTTTGTAGATATTCTACATTAAAAGTGGAAGTGATAACTTGGTAGGTATTATGCACTGGAGGTGGGAGGTGATAAGTTTGCAGATATTTTTATGGGAGATATGAAGTGTTAGGGTGGTAGATGTTCTACACTGGAGATGGAAAGTGATAGGGTGGTAGATGTTCTACATAGAACGCAGGGAGTGATAGGTTGGTAGATATTCTACACTGGAGATGGGAATTGATAAGTTGATAGATGTTCTACAAAGAAGTTGGGGAATGATAGGTTGGTTGTTGTTCTACATTGAAGGTGTGTCGAAATTGGTTCTTGTCAGAGCTCTGGCGAACTCTGTCTCGTTATATAAAGGAGAATAGATCTCCAAAAATGTCAATTTGTGACTACTAGTTATTTCTTTTTGTCGACAGACGATGTTTAATGAGTATCCTGGCCGATTATTATAATCAGGACATCGTTCACGATCCTAAATACAAGTTTTCTCAGAGTGGTCTGTACTACGTACCGCATAAAAACTCCTACGAGGAGTACGTGGAGTTCATCAAGGTAAATTTTTGAGAAGTACGAATACCCTTAAATGTGTCCACATTAATCAGTTTTAGAAAAGAAAACATTTGTCTTAACTTCCGCTTTACTGTTCACAAAAATGTCAGTATTTTGGTTCTTAAAAGTTTGAAATGGGATCAATGTCGACCATATTAAGATCTAAGAAAACAACTATTTACTCAAGAATAATTTGGACTACGGTCAAGTTTTTTTATACATATATCTTTATACTTAATCTTAATTATTTCAAACAATGATTACAGAATATTTGGACAAAGTATTATGCTGCTACCGAATTGCTGTAGTTTCGTATTGGTGATCGTGTTTGTCAAATGCTGTAGGCCTCATAATCGAACTATAACTGATGATGGTGGACCTCAAAAAACCTCGCGTGTCTGTCGAGAACTAAGTTGATTCTCGTATAATTTCATTCCGGTAGGAACTTCCCCTCTCTCAAAGCCCTGAAGTTTTTGGAATGCACGATAATGTGGATATATCTAAGGAACTTCAGGAAACTAAAATGGTGAGTCGATATTGAAAACGCTAGAACTTCAATTTTTGTTACCAAATGTATAGTTCTTATGAAAGCCATCTTACATAGAAAGGATATCACATGACCGCGCGAGGATACGAGTACTGAAAGTATTTCTCACGAGTGAGCGAAACTCACGCCTGACAGGAAGCTTTCTTAACGTAATTGGCTAATCATGTTAGTAACCTTGGCGACACCAATAATCCTCACATTGAAAGGCAAAGTATCTTTACTCCAGATATGATTTTTTTTGTAAAAGGAAGACTTTGGTATTTCATCAGTATCTATTTAATAATTCTTTTTTGTGCTCCAACTTGTCATCACTTGATCAGATTTTAATTTGAGAAATAATTATAATTAATTTTGTTATCAAGTCCATTTAATTGTCATTTAAATTTGGAAACCAACTAGAGTTACCTTTGATACTGTTATTTGCGGTGCTAATGTTGTGGAGTGTATCGATTTCCAAAATCTTGGACTCAAGATTGACGTCTATAGTGCTGTAGTATTAACCCAAACTCAAAAGGGGGGAGTCACCCTAATTTTGTTTGTTACGTTGTTTTATCTAATTAAAGCGTTAAGTCAAGAATACGAAGGGCTAGTTTTCTTTCTGTGATTGAAGGGGTGTATCCCGATGATTTACATTAAACCACAAGTTGAAAGCTTCCTACTGAAACATTACTGTTGCCCTTCCGTTTTTCCGAGTTCGGGTCACGTCAGGTAAATTCTTGGATGACCAGACAGTTTTCTCGTCCCAAATTGTCACTTTACTTATAGAATCTGCCCCAGCAAAGGTAGGTTTGAATGGAACACCAGGGCCTCGTTTTTGAAAATGCTAGGCGTGCTAAGAATTACTCTCCTGGGGTTGCCCAGGCGTGCTAATCGCACTCCTCAAACTTCTACTCTTAAAGTAATATAAATGTGATAAATTAATTGCTAGTACCGCAAATAGAATTTCAATTGTAATAAGTTGCAATCAACTAATCTTGAGTTTTGAAAACATATGAAACACATCAGAGTGTCAAATATGTTCTTAGCTCCTATACTATTCAGTAATGTACTTAGCTGTACGGAAACACCTCGCTTTGGCTTGGTCATGATGAGCGATAATAGGATTACATCAGAACTATGATTTGGCGCGAAAAAGCTGGTCGTTGCGTTTAAATGAGACTTTTCCACACGTGCTGTTTTGCCAAGTCGCCAGTCTGTCTGCAACAGATAATGGGGTTGTTGATTTCAGCCAGTCGAGCCAAAGAGTGGCGTGATGGCATTCACGTACAATTCTTGAAATGAACATCGGGGATTATTTCTATTTTGCAAAGTTTTTTCTTACAAAAAACCAACGTCAATAAGACTTTGTCCGTGCTAAAAAAATTTTCTGGCAGAGACGTGAAATAATTTCCGTCACTGAAATGATTTACAGCGTAATAGTGCACATGTGAGCCAAAATGAGAAAAAGTAATAATTTTGAAAACTATTAGCTTGCTCAATTTTGCTTTCTATTCCCAATCACGCAATAAAAACTTGCTACTGTATATAATACAATTTGTGAATTACTTAATTTTGCAGCAGATAAAACAAAACCCGAGTGGCGTTTTTTTACTGCACAATTTGCTACAATATATGCATGGCAATTACTTTTGGCTCGTTTTACTGGCAATCCCCCCATTTTCAATTGTGTTTAACGGTAATGCAAGCGACGGCTTTGAACCGAAATCTTGTTTATTTCAAACTACTTTTCAGTCCGAAAAAGATCGAGAGTGATAATTAACGGCTCCACAGATTTGTTTTAAAATTGATATTTTGCTTTCGAACTTTTTATAAGTCGACCTGCTAATCGCCTAGGTGTGCTAAAAAGTACCCTCCTGGGAAAATTTTGAGGAGCGCGAAGGAGCGCGATCACACTCGCGCTCCTCACAAACGAGGTTCTGGAACACTGTGTACGGAAGCAACTAGATAACTTCGAGCCCAGTACGTCTTCCTGTTACGGTACCTGACGTGATTGTTTTTGCTTCTTTTTTTAGCTGTTCGATTCAGTGCTACAGACCCAGAGCCAGGGGGTCGGAGGAGGCGCAGGCAAGAGGACTGATGACACACTGCTGGAAATCGCAAAAGATATCCTCTCCAAGGTACTCTCCTCGTGAGCTTGCATCTACGCACATTCTTTAAAACCTGTAAATTTTAAGAAAGCGTGGTTCATAAAACTTCCATGTACACAATCAAACGTAGTTGCTTTAAACGCTTTTATACTTATGGATAACACTTACTAGCATAAGGGCTTTCAATAGTGTAAAACACGTCTTAAAAAATAGATTGATTAACAACCCAAACCGTGTTCTAGTTGCCCAAGAACTACGACCTGGAAGAGGCGTTAAAGGCGTACCCTGTAATGTACGAGGAGAGCATGAACACCGTGCTGGTACAGGAAATGGAGAGGTTTAACAAGTAAGACCATTAAATCTCGTTCACCTTTCAGTACGTACATTCATTATAGAGTTGCTTAAGATTCCGTTGTCAAACTAATTTTACCCTTTTTTAAAAAGCTTGATGAGAGTGATCCGCACGAGTCTCGAGAACCTTCAGAAGGCCATCAAAGGTCTGGTTGTCATGTCCCCTGACTTGGAGTCCGTGGCCAGCAGTTTGTTAGTCGGAAGGGTAAGCCTAAAATTCGACTTTTTATACTTAATTAAGGGTGCTAGATTTAAGACTTTTCTCTAACTGCCCCAAGGTATAATGTTTTAATGTATTATCAACTGAATTCTATAGTTTTGCCCCTTGGAATAGAATGGTAAATAAAAGATCTAGTTTTAGACAATAAAAAAAAAGGTTTTGTAGCAAGTCTCATGCTATAGGAATGAATTTGATATACAGGAGTTTAAGCTTGAAGGAAATTGGTTAGAGTAAAACTTACACGTAAATATTTCTGCATAACATTTGATCCTATATTTGAGCTTTACAATTTTACAATTACGCTAGTCAATAGCCTTTTTTTGTAGAACAACCGCGGTGGTTTCAGAAAGTCGGATAGGTATTTCCCCTGACAGTTAGCGTATAGTACAGAGGTGTAAATCAAAGCATAAAAAAGCTTTATTAGAGTTTCAGTATTAGTATATCTAACTTTTGACAGAATCTCTGCGCTTTTTCTAAACTTTCCTATATGGGTCTATCAAGATAAACTTTCAAATTCAGATGACAGTCAATAAAAACGCCAAGATACTTAACAAAGTTAACCTGTCTTTGTCTAGATTATGTAACTTTATGCTGTAAAGTGGGTTTTCCTTTCGTAAGGACTTAATATGGCAAAATTGGATCATTTCTTAATGTTGAGGAAAAGTTTATTAGCACATACCCAGGATCCTACCAGCATTCTTTTTATTCAAATTATCCTCTATTCGCGGCAGGAAGGGTCTGCAAAGAAGAGATTAAGCTTGCTCATCTAACTAAACTAAGGATAGAATTTTTGTCGTGGTCGTGGAACACTACCCTTGACCCATAAAGAGATTTGGTTTAACATTAAATATTTATACACTGAAAAATACACTTGTTTTAGGTTCCAGAGATGTGGATGAAGCGTTCGTATCCAAGCTTGAAGCCGCTTGGAAGTTACATCAATGACTTCTTGGCAAGACTCAAGTTTTTACAGGCTAGTAGTTTGTAGCTTTCTCCCTATTATCTCAAGACTTTACTCCTCAAACAATTCCATATGGAAGTTTGCAGCTTGGTTATAAATTGAACATTTGACTAGTAACCAGAGGGTCATTGTGGGTTAGATTCCCGTCAGTGAATCAGCAATTTTTTCTAAGCACTCAACTTGTAAAGCATCCACCTTCTATCTCGTGATTTATTGCTAACTTGTAAACGTGGACTGTCCCGATTAATGTTTCTGCTCGAAAATATTATCTGGAACTGTTTTGTCATTTAGAAGCTTCAAGTCGTCTTCAGAAAGGGGAATGAAAATTGGGAAGTGTAGACGCCATATTGGATCTCACAGGCACTTTCACCTGATAGATAACGACTAACGTGTACGGTAGTCAATCAGAATACAGCATTTGCGATAGATAGGGATATATGCATTAACAGTAAGGTATTATCGTTTGTCTTAAGTAAGTTGTAGTCACTTGCGAGGTAGGTCGCGACCAGAACGAGTAACGAGAACTTTTTGCGGGTGACGTATAACTCAGGAACAGACGGAACTGCCAATTTGTTTCACTTGAAGTATTCGGCCTCTCTTTTGTATTGTAATATGGCTCTAACCTCTTTTGTAATGTAATATGGCTCTAACTGTGCCTTAAGTGATGACGTCGTTGTGAGCTGTGCATTACAAGATCCACGGCGGCGAAGTGGGTTACTCGGCTCAGTTATCTACTGGGCCAACGTTTGCAGCCACCAAGGCATGTTCCGAAAATATCTTTATGTACATTGCAATTATTAGCATGTTAACTTGAGTTAGTGTTTTGCCTTAAACTTTGATTACCAACATCGTATAGTATTAGTAAAACCTCTAAAATGTTTTTTCGTTTTCTTCTAGACTTGGTTTGACGTTGGAAAGCCAGTCGTATTTTGGATTTCAGGTTTTTTCTTTACTCAGGCAAGTTTTGCCGGCTTGCAAATATAAGTGTCATGTGTTAACCAAACTATGATCAACTAAGACACCAAACTATTTGGTTTCCACACCCGCCAGTAGACATTGAAATACAGTGCTGTGTTTGAAAAATGTGAGCATAGGTTTTTATCGCTAATATTTTGCCTGAACACTTTGTCGGCAATGCATGTTACATAGACTCGGAAAAAGTTGTTTCTTTACATTTCACATGTTGTCAAAATTATTTTTCTAATAGGTAAGACACACAAAGTCAGTGCAACTCGTCCCTTTCCCCACCTAAAGTCTTAGTTAGTGTCTTCGTACTAATTATCTTACTACCGATCTTCTTGACTCCGCCAGGCATTCTTAACAGGCGCAAAACAGAACTATGCTAGGAAATATACAATCCCCATTGATTTGCTTGGTTTCGAGTTCGAGGTAGGTCTGTTAGCTTGCTTTACATAATAGTTCTGTGCCTTAATGGTGAACAGAACAGAAACAGGAAATTAGCTGGCACATCCATTCATAATGATAGGAATCCGACATTGTTAGTTCTGTATAACGACACTTATATTCGTATACAACATCAGCTACTTCTAATCCATCCTTACTTTGATAGTTTAATATATCCGTCCTTAGTTCTGTGCGTTCATTTCTTTATTTAACCGCTGTACTTTTTATATCCTTTCTTCAGTAGTTCTTTACTTTTTTTTACCGTATAATTTTTTCCCATTCTCAAGCTTGTTTCCTACATTGAATCATGGTAGTTTCTGTCCGTTTGTTTGTGGTTAAATCTATCTCTACCATCATCCATACTTCGTAGCACTTGTCAGTTTTTTCTCGGCGTTAATCCCTCAAAATGACGTCGAGTTCGTATTTTTGAGATGTTGCTTCCTTTATAAAAGGTTTTGCCAGGAGATACCGCTGACAAGGCACCAAAGGATGGCGTTTACGTACACGGACTTTTTCTAGAAGGAGCACGATGGGACAGACGCAGGTATTTCAAACTCCATCCCATACCCTTAATAGGATAGACGCAGGTATCTCAAACCCCACCCCAAACTCTTGAAGGGATAGATGCGGGTTATATAACCCCCACCCCAAACCCTCGATGTTTAAGTGTTGTTTTAGTAGTACTCTAACAAATTGGTCCAGAGTTTTTATGAAAGAGAGTACAAGTCTATAACATAAGATGGCGAAAGGAGCGTCTTTAAAATACCGAGCTTCCATCAGACAAAAGCAATCGTTCATTTTCAGTTCGCTTCTCAGTCGGCTGTTCTCTTCTTTTGTTCCAGGGGGTTGATTGGCGAATCATTGCCTAAAGTTCTTCACGACCTGATGCCAGTTATTTGGATAAAACCCGGTAAGTGTGGCCCTTTGAAACTAACTTTTTAGGTGGTTTCTCGTTCTAGTTTCAAGGAAGCGAATAGTTTACCCGCGGTTTTCTCACAAGATTTTTGTCCGACTTTGATCTATCCGCTTGTCTGTTTCTTTTTGTCTGTTTGTCGTATCTATTTGCGTTCGGTTTATCTCGGTGTATGCAACCGAGAATTTCCTGTTTCAGTTGGTTTAGTCATATGATGTATCTCGGCAACTCTTTTGCTCGTTGCGGTGTTTAGGTGAAACTAGTTTTGATTCTCGATCTTATTTTTATGTTGCTGCAACCTACAGGAAAAATCTCTGAGTTCAAAGCGTTACAGGCCTACACTAGCCCCGTTTACAAGACAAGTGAGCGTCGTGGTACTCTCTCAACTACAGGCCACTCAACAAACTACGTCATGGCGATTATGTTGCCTACCGATAAACCACAGAATCACTGGATCAAGAGAGGCGTCGCTCTTCTCTGCCAGCTTGACGATTAATTTACCCCCTTGCTCAATTGTAATATGTTTCTGGTGATCTTTAATCTTACCTGCTCAATTGCAAGTAGTGTGACACTTATGCCTTATGGACAACTCAGATACCTTAAAATACATTTTCCTTGTATAGAAACGAAGTTTTTGTACCATAATCAGCAAGATGTAAATAAGTTTTGCCTGGCAAAGATGTGCCCGTTGATCAATGAGAAAGCTGCGCGGAATAATTTTATCTAGAGTTGTGTTCAAAAGTTTAAAGTCTTTTTTGTACGTTTATACTTGTTTTTAAAAGTGCACTAACATAAAACAGTTAGTTGGAAATGAAACACCCAGAAAGAGTATTTATATACTGCCATAGTGCAAACGACTGTGAGTATGGCGCGCCGTTTGTTTCAAAATTATTTTTCTGTCTTTAATACGATTTACACGTTTTTCTGCTTCATAAGCAAGGTTATACCCATTTGGTTTTCCTGTTAGAGCTTAACTATTTTGCTAACTTTCTCTCGTTTTGTATTTCGAGATCGCTTTTGTACCGTGATCAAAGTTCATATTGCATTGATTCGCAAATTTCACTCCAACAACACATCGTTAACCTTGATATAACAAACTACTTCCCTGATAAAAACAAGTTTCATCCTGATGAAAATTTTTCAATCTGACTGACACAAATTTCACCCTGATGAAATTTTTCCCCCTGATAAACACAAATTTCACCCTGATGAAATTATTTCCCCCTGATAAACACAAATTTCACCCTGATGAAATTATTTACCCCTGATAAACACAAGTTTCACCCTGA
>JAOBRD020216445.1:0-25973 GCA_027575215.2 Hydrozoanthus sils | reverse complement strand
CACCCAACAGGAGGGACAGGTAAAAAACTTCACAAGTCTTCATTTGCTTACCTAGTATTAATAGTGATTCCCCCACATCCAACAAGGAGGGACAGGTAGAAAACTTCAAGTCTTCATTTGCTTATAGTATTAATAGGACTTCATTATGAATACATATTTGTTATAACAGTTTATTTTGGCTTGTAGGAATGCTGAGGCTGACTTTATGGATGTTGTAAGAATACCTGAGCAAAGCAGAATAGAAGATGTGAGTGAAACTGTAAATTATTGAATAACAAATTAAATTAAGTCTTTCATAAAAGATTATAGTTGTTTACCGAGCTTTGAAAGCAAAAACTAGAATTATGAGAATTAAAATATCTAGAACTATTATTATATGATATTTTACAAATTATGTTTTAGAACAAAACTTTAAAAAAAAGATTTTTTAGAAAGACCCATCATTTTGTACTTATTAACTTTTTGTTGGTGTTTTTAGATGGAAGAAGATAACAGTTATGCTGTGTTTGTGTCATATATTGAGATCTATAATAACTATATTTATGACCTGCTCGATGAGACACCAGATGATCCCATATGCCCACGGTAAGAGTTATGGAACTGTTACCTGCCAATATGTAATAATTATAATTTATATCGTTTGTTAATATTAGAAAAAGGATTTTCCAAGGTGACTTCATCTGTGCACTAATATACAGGGCCTAGTAGTTCAAAAGGTGATTAGCCCTAAATCCATGGTTAACTACCATGACAACCAGTAGGTTTTCTTAAGAGTTAACCCTGGTTTAAAGTTAACCGGCTTTCAAACAACCTTCCCCAGTATTTTGCTAATTTTAACTTGATTTTCCATAAAATCCAAAATTTATTCTGACCAGTGAATGGATTGTTATAAATCAATTTACGAACTATTTGTGACATGCAGAAAGTCTGGATGTTTCATTTTGAAGATTAATTTTCAGCTGATAGTATTTTAAGAAGATTGTTTTTGCTGTACATGGAACAACCAACACCTCACTTTTTGGCAGGCCATCTTGAAGTTTTAATGTCACTTTACACAAACTGGATTTAAGCTAGGTGTGAGCTATTAATAAACACAAACGTGTAGATGAATCAGAGCTTGAGTTAAAATTGGTGTGCATGGTACAAACATTTAAAATTTTTGCAGAGCAGAAGGCACAAGTTTAGGGTCATGTGGCTTGCAAGTTACATTGAATGCCTAACGATGATCACATTAATTTTGCAAGTCCAGGTCACCAGGGATGTCTGTAAAAATACCTGATTGCCATACAAAGTGCTTCAAAAACAAACCCAATAGTAAAGCTTGAAATACAAATGTTCTGCTCATACTGTTTACCTCTTATATCTCAAGACCACCAATCTCCAAAACACTGCGAGAGGATATTGATCGAAACATGTATGTCAGTGGCGTGACAGAGGTAGAAGTTAAGAACACAGAAGAAGCTTATCAGGCATTCTTAAGAGGTAGGTTTTTTATTAGTTACTCAGATTTTATTTTTGGCTTTGACTTAATAATTCTCATATTTCATAGCCCTTCGATAGCTCAGTTGGTAGAAACTAACATCATCATCACTGGTTCAAATATGACTCGAAGGACTATTTTTCGACTTTTTTTTTCTCTACAAACTTGATGTCATTAACAAAACAAAAACAATTGAGAAGCTCAAAGGCAAAATCAATGATTCTTATTGAGAGTAGTGAGACATGGAAGATGCAGAACTTAGTAAGCCGATTTACAATCTGTTGCAGTGATAGCTTGGTCATTAGAACCAGACTGCATGTAACATATCTGTCATCATGCATTATGTATGCATTTTAAGTGATGTGCCAAGCTGGCTTATATTTTGACTCAGAGATAAATGATTACAAGAGCAACAGGGCTTGCCATTTGAAAATTGTTAGTGAGTGGCAAAAAGCTCATCTAAGCTAATTGAGGTGAGCTGTCTTTTTCAAGTGACAAGGCCTTAAAAGAAACTCGAACAAGGTCAGTGCACCACTGCCCTGATACCAGAGTTACTTCAAATTCCATCTAAATTTGATTTAACTCTACTCACTTTGACAACTGACTGTATTATGAAAACTTAAAAAAAAATTGTAAAAAAATACTTTTAAAATGATAACACCTTTTGTAATTTGGCAATAGTAATCAATAAAAACAGTTGAAAAGCTTGTGTTGGTTTTCATAAAACCATACTATACATCCACCAGACAGTAAACATGTGTGGTTGATTGATCTCATTCTTGTTGTGGAAGTATTTATATGTGACTTTTTCCAATGTGAAAGGATGAATCACAAATTACTAAGACTGTATTTCCCAATGACATGAGCAATTCCTGGAAGAAAGGTGAGCAATTATGTAGTTACTCTCCTCAGGTCAATTTTGTGCAAGCAATGATGAGCGAGAGCAATCCCTCGCCTCAAATGGCAAGCCCTGAAGCAAATGAAACAGTATTGAGACTTAAGTTGACACCCTCACTAAGAAGCATTGTATCTAAAAACAAGTGCATACAACAACAAATATTAAATCTTTCTAAAACCACTGAGTTAGTGCTTTGAGATTGTCCCTCAAAACTGCTAGACTTAAAGAATGCTTAGTGGTACACCTTAATTGACTGGATACAAATTCATTAGCTCCAGACATAGGTTAAGTGATTTGTATCAATCCAGGGTGAGCTTTAGATCAATTCGCAAAGCAATACAAACATCATAAAGTTCTGTTGTGTAAAATTGTAATGTTTGTAGTTGATGGTTTACTTAACTGGTTTAACACAGGTCAGAAAAAGCGAAGAGTTGCACAAACAACTTTGAATGTTGAGTCAAGCCGAAGTCACAGTGTGTTCTCCATTAAACTCGTACAAGCTCCATTGGACCCAGATGGTGAAGAAGTTTTGCAGGTATGTACTGTGCAGTATACCATAGTGTGGTGCCTGCATGTAAAATACCTAGCTTATAATTGAAGGATTTAGTGCAAAAACAATGTAAGTGACTTTGTATGAAATGTTAAACTCTCCCAATGGTTATGAAGAGATAATATGGGAGAAATGACAACTCCATCAAAATTACATCGTTTTTGCACTAGATCCTTAAATTGTTTGAAAAACATTTATTATTGTTTACACAATTTACATACATGTTTCATTTAGTGCACTAGAAAAGTGTCTTCGTGCCTGCATCTCCTGTACCAAAGTGAGGCAATGGTATTGTATACTGCAATGCTCGCAAAACTCCAGTAAAAGTATAAAATCTTGGCTCCTCAAATGATCTTCCTGGAAATAAAAACAATATTCAAAAAGGCCCATCTTGTTTGCCCTGCAGGATAAAGATCAAGTTGCAGTAGCCACAATGTCATTATGTGACCTGGCTGGTTCAGAGCGAACTAACAGAACCAAGGCAGGTGGTGATCGACTCAGGGAGGCAGGTTGGTGAATTTGCTATCCAGAGGCAAAAATGGGAAACAAATCATCTCTTCCTTGTAAAATACAAGCAGTTGGAATTCATGTCTTCTCTAACTGTGCTAGGTCAACTTGCCTCAATTTCATGTAGAAGCTTGGTTACCTAGCAGATGCCTGAGTAATAAGGTGTTGTTTGATTGTTTTAGGTAACATCAATGCCTCCTTGATGACCCTTAGAACTTGCATTGAGACTTTACGAGAAAACCAAGCAAACTACAGCAATGGTATTTCACCAAAGGTGAGCCATCCGATCTACAGTATAATTTTACAGGTTGTAGTATCAAATTAACCTAGCATGCCTTCACATATACCTCTTAATTTTTATTATAGTTCATGGGTGTGCAACAACTTCCAGCAGCACAGTGGCTGAGCACTTTAACATGTTTGACTTATAATCCTTATAGCAGGGCGTAAAATAATGGCCGATCATGTTGATCAGTCCTGCATATCGCCACTTTCTTAAAGAACTTTAGAGTTTTGATTTAACTGTTGTTAAGATCATTAAAAGAATATTATCTTTTTTTCATTGATCTGCACTACTTGTATTTTATTACTGACAACACATATTGCATTAAATGGCTATGTTCTACAATGCATGCTAAAAGCTTTTAATAACATGGACAGGAAACATGCTTATCAGTCTATTTGTTTTGCAACATGAAACAATAACTCTCTCATTTGCTTGAATTTAAAATTGCATCTTAGCACAATAATAGAAATACAATAATTTTTAAAATCGAAAGAAAAGTGTTTACATTGTATTATAAAAACTTGTAAACAATTCTGACTTGGCCGCTGGCTGTTTTCAGCATTATGATACATGACAGTGTTATGTGTAATACCATGCAGTTTTAATTTTGTCATCTCTAATTTGTAACACATAACTTTTTGCATTGCTGTTATATATTTCAGCCATAACTTATAATTTTTACCAAAATTTAGCATTATCTTTAGAACAAAAGGCGAAGATAACTTTAAACCTTTTTTAACTCTTTTTAAGAGTGTTGTGGTGTAAAGAAACTCATTTTTGTGCTATTCCTTTTAACGGCATTGGCGAAAAATTTCCGTTTGCCATTTCACGAAACATGAAACTTGCCTAATTGAAAACAGTACTTATTTTGTCATTTCAGTATGTTGTTTCATTTTGTCACCTTATAGATGATCTAGAGTACCTTTTCAACAATGTTTTTAAAGTATACTTGGGTTTTTTTGTTTTTTGTTTATAATTTGACCTGCCTCCATACAAAAATTATTTTACACCCTGACCTAGGGTCTTAAATAATTTGAGGAGAACTTAAAAGGGAATAAATTTGTTTATCCTCTTTATGTAGTTTGTCATACTGCATTCCTAGTCCCATGCATAATTGTATTTCATTTTGATTCAATTAAAGCTTGCATCATCAGTTTTACTACATTGTACTGAAATTATGTTTTCTCAGATTGTACCCTACCGAGACACAAAACTTACACATTTGTTCAAGAACTTTTTTGATGGTGAAGGCAAGGTAAGTTAAACAAAGACCTAAAAGCAAACATGATATTTTTCTTATTAAAGCTACTTGAATTGTTCAATTCTGATGTGTTTTTGTCCTAGTTTCTTTGTTAGTAGATAAGTTTAAACAAGTACTTTGTATTAATTGTTATTTCACTTGTAAGTACATTGTTTAATATATGATCATTACCTGAGGTTCTTAGCAATTTTTGATGTTAGTTACCTCTGACATTGCAAAGCAGGATATGGCAAGAGTTCATCATTACTGTGCAGTCAAAAATGGTGAACACGAGTTTGGTCAACCATTCTCACATGACAAACTTTGCTGGTTCTGCCAGTACCTGTGTTTCATTGTTTGATCTGAAAACAGTGAACAAGAGACTAGTTGTTTGCCAATTTGATATTGGTGTTAGAGCAATAGAGCACCATATTGTTTTGCAACTTCATTGTTAATTAACACCCTAACTAAAACTTCTAAGGGTTAAGACTGAAGTTGAGCACTTAACTTTTTAAACACACTGTAGCACATAATTTTAAGTTAGTACTTCCTTATACAGTTGAACCCCGCAAGACAGACACCTCTTAAAAATGGACACCAAAACTTGATTTAGGTTCCTATTGTGCATTTTCTCAGTCATTTACTGTATTATTATAAGTATATGTAAGACAAACACCTCTCTAGAACAGACAGTCGAACCTGTGGTCCCAAAGGTATCCATCAGAGGTTTGAGTGCACATGTACATATTCCTTGAATTTGGTTAATCAGAATGTTAGGTAACTGACACTTTAATTTTTGTTTACCTAAGGTGCGAATGGTTGTGTGTCTTAATCCAAGTGCAGATGATTATGATGAGAGCCTGGTAAGGACAGCTGGTGTATACAAACTTCAGATGGGTTTGAAAAATACTTGCTCTCTTTCTTTAGCAGTTCTTTGAAACTTATGTTGAAAAGTGCAAGCACTAGTAGCTTGTCAAAATATGTTTAACATGAACTGTTTGCTTATTTTTCCAAAACATATAATTAATAGAGTATATTATTTCCTAGTTGTGTCCCAAAACGTTTTTCACTGGTACCTTTTGACTCCATTCATTTTGAAGATTCTAGGGAACTCAGATATGACAGGTTTGTCTTGAATCTTTTTTTTAATGCAGCATGTGATGAAATTTGCTGAAATTACACAAGAGGTTGTTGTTGCAAGGCCGCAGACTGTCAAGTGAGTTTCTTAGCCTTCATGTTGCTAGTGGTGTGTATCTTTGTGTGCTCACTGACAAATTCTATTTTTATTCTGACAAAGGTTTGACACAGGACTTACACCAGGGAGAAGAAGAGGTAAGAAGACATTTTTAAGTATCTATTACAAAACTAGTTTTTGATCCATTGAGGAGGTTGATTATTTCAATCTTTGTAGAAGAAAGTTTTTTTACGATGGTGATGTTTTGAGTATTAGCCAAATCAAAGATTAAACTATCAGCTTTTTAAGATACTTGAAAATTAACCTTGAAGTATGTTATTTGCTAGAATGACCTACAATAAGTCCAATTTTGGATTAAAATAGACATAGTTTTGATTTTAGTGTGCTTTTTCACTAAATGACTTATCAGTTTTGCATGTATTTTCCTTATACTCTGATTAGTGTTTTCATACACATATCTACTCTAGGAGGATCTCCTAATATTTTTTACCCTTTTTCGTTTCAGCCAATCAGATATACAAAGAAGCATTGGCAAATGTCGATGAAGATGGTAACTACTTTAGACAACTAATCAGTTGACATGATATCAGTGTACCACGATCAGTCCTTGAATTTCCTCAACTGTTTTTCCGTTTAAAAATAAATCTGTAAAGCAATGCCAGTGTGTTTTGGAACTAGATTTCACCTATTTCTTGTCTTGGTTAGAAACATGGTAAAGCAGACATTTTGAATATAAAATTATAGCTTGCTGTAGTAATGGTTAAATAGAAAATATACATTATTGTAAAGTAACTTCTTTGTTTAACTCTTTGTAGATCTTGATAGCAAGATGGTGATAGCTAAGCCCTTGCAAACCATGGGACCACCCTTCCCCCTGTTAGAGGTAAGCAATGGTTGCCTTGTATAGCGATTGCTGTTTTATTGACCCAATCCACAGGTAAAATTCTTGGAGGTTTATTAATGTGGGGGCATCTTTATTATGCAATGAATGCAACTTTTAAATTTGGCTATGTCAGCTTTCTGTGTGTTCGACTGTAGAATGGCATGTTTTGTTAATGGTTTGACTTGAAATCGTTTCCAAAAGTGTAACAAAATGTTGATACATCTATAGTTATTGTATAAACTAAAATTGAGTTTCTTGCAACCTTTTGGACCTTACAACTAGTCTATACCAAGTGAAGGTGTTTTACTCAAATAAAGTTTGTTTGCAGATAACTTCTTCGGATGATACCCAAACTCTGCCCATTCTGATGCAGTTTTTGCAAGACAGGCTAAGGCGGCGTTGCACTTTGACTGAAGATCTTGCCAGAAAGCGTAAGTACCTGCTTATTCATGCGCAGTTAAGTCCGGGTTTGCACAGTCTTGTAAAGTCCTTGAATTCCAGGAGGAGTCCTTCAATTTTTATGAAACTCCTTGGTTTTCCTCCAGCTCTGAGTGTGGTGGGTTTGGAAGCAATCTGCACAGACCTTGATGCTTTTTTTGTTCTTGCGTTTGGCAATTTACAACTGAACTATATGTTGCTGAAACAAAAGCAGATTAGTAACTGATCGTTAATAGGATCCCTAAAATTTGGGCAATTCTGCAATTTGTTTCGGCCCCATTAAATCCTAGACCAGTTGTAGAACATTTTGGGCGGGGCCATCCACCATAGTGAGCTCGGTTATTGAACAAACGTTAGGAGAGGTAAGAAAAACATAACAGACAAAGTAAAGAAGAGTGCGTGTTACAGTACGCCATATTTTGACGGTGGACTGGTCCTTGAAAATTCAATTTGGTCTTTGAAAAGTTCTCGAAAACTGATTGCAATATTTTATGAACCCAAAAAGCGTATGAATCTTTGTAAGATGTTACATTATTTAGCCTCATGTTACTGTGAAGTGTAAACCATCTTGTAACTTTGATGATCTTAATGACCAGTTATGATTAATTATCTATTATAAGCTGACAGATAAGTTTATATTTTGAATCAAGCAGACAGACAATTCGCACGTTTATTTACAGACTTAATTATCACCCACACGCCCTATCTCAATTAGCATGCAGTTTTGTTAACTGCATCTGTAAAAAACTTTTCTTAAATTTTATTACCGATTTAAAAGGTCCAGAAGTTCCAGGAATGTTATAGAGAGGCCTCTTTGTTAAGGGCAACGGCATTTTACCTTTTTTTTGTTTCAGAGGGCGTGTTGCGTGCTCGTTTATTGGAATTCGAGAAAGAGAACTTAAACAAGAACAGCGTAAGTAGTGCAGTTAATGGCTAAACATCATGGCGGAAGTTAATCAACCATGCCTTGAAGTTAATAAGGAAGTATTTATCATGGTTTCATCAATGCTGAGTTAGTCTGTTTGTTTGTTTTTTTGTCCATCTTAACAACTCTACGCTTCACAAAGTTGATAGTTGTAATTTCTTTGTCAACATAGTGGAACAAAAAGAGGTTTTTGTTTGTTTTCAATTACCGTAGAATTCCGAAAGTAATGGTTCTCGTTACTTTCAGATTTTTGCAGAAAAAAAGGGCTGCTACTTTTGGATAGGTTAAAAGCGTTTGTAACTCGAAGTGGTCTTAGACAAAACAGACATTTTTTATGAAATTTAAAGGTATTTACAATAATGAACAAACGGTAAACAAGACAGACTACCTTGAACTGTACTGTACAGTATATTTTGACTCTTCGCTGACAAATATTTCAAAATGCTGCTACTTTTGACTAGCCGTTACTTTCGAGGAGGCTGTCACTTGCAGTATTTAATAGGAGGGCAAAAAGTTGACGTTACTTTCGGAGAATCTTGGATCACTAGTATTGAATTTGTTATTGTCTGGTATCAACCTTGTCAAAATAAACAGTAAAAACTGGAGTAAAAGACTTACTTTCGGAGTTTTGCAGTATGTGCAGAAGGTAATGAAAATGCGTTAGTCGAGGAATAAAAGGGTCTTGAAGAATGCTGCCATTGCCAATTGATGGACTTTTTATTCAAAAAGATAAAATGATCACCAGCTAATATTCTCAATCTGCACACACGCAATTTAAGAGTTATTGAACGTACACATCATTAGTGTATAGAATCCTGCTTTTGTTTTTTGTTTAGGTCGTTTCAAGCCTTAAATCAACCATAGAAGAGAAGGACAGGTATGTTGACCAGTAAGGGGCATGGAGCGCAATTCGGGATTTATCAGTATAAGGAAATGTTTTAAAAACGTTGTTCAAACTGTGATCTCTGAAATTTTTGTGGATGCTAATAATTTTTGAGCGATTGTTGGTTAGTTTGATTCATGTGAATGTTTTCGTGCAATTTATATAACTGATATTAGTACAAGGTATTTTGTCTCCAGTTAGGAAAAATATTTGTGTTACAAGTTTCAGTCAAGAGACAGGTACCGCACAGGTACAACGCAGGACCAGCAGCAACACAACAGATACACTTAGTTCACACAAAGCGTCTGTTATAAGCTTATAGAATTTCATGGTTTTACCACAACATTTTCTGATTTACACGTCCCACTCTTCACTTAGTTCAAGGGTTCATGGTCACTTGTAACAAACTGCGCTCAGCATTGGACAGTTTCTTGCTGCCATAACAAACATGAAACAGCTGTCTTGCTCCTGTATCAGTACAGCACCGACTCCATAATAAGATGCATTGGTTCTGAGGTAGTAGGTCCTCTTGGCAACAGAGAAATGCAAGATTGGCTCACTGGCGAGAAGGGTCTTGGGGTTTTTTTGATAAGCGTTTTATTGAGCATCACCCCAGGCTACAATGTTAGGCTTAGGTTTTACGTAGAGGTGCTAACATTGCAGCAAAGTTAGGGATGAAGTCTCAGTTGTACCCTGCCAGGTCCATAAATGAATGCACCTGCGTTTTGTTTAACAGTCTGGGAGCATTGTTGACTCTTCCATGTTGTCTTCAAGGAGTCTAATCATTTCCCCATTTCAGCTGGTGACCAAGGAAGTCAATCGTCTTTGCTCCAAAGAAGCACTTGCTTGGTCTGATTGTCAGACAGTCTCTCCTGAGACGTTTAAACAGTTTATGCAGGGCATGAAGGGGCCGTAGGGGTGCTGACAATTATGTCATCCCAGTAGTTAACCACACCATTAAAACCATCAATCAGTTTCTTCATACCAAAAGGCCATTTAAGGAACTCAAACGAGCCATCAGGATTGACAAAAGCAGTATTAGGTCGTTCCTTTTCTTGGAAATTGATCTGCCAGTATCCCTTGCTGAGGTTGGTTTTGGAGAAGTCTTTGTCTCCACTTAATTTATGAAACATGTCTCCGGTAGTTAGCATTGGCTCAGGGTCAACCACATTCAGTTTGTACAGCTTGCAGTAATCTACGCATACCCTGTATGTGTTGCCCTTTTTTTTGACAACGACTACTGGCGAGGAATGTGGATATGTGATTCTTTGACGATTTTGATCTTGATCAAATCATATGTTCTTCTTTTGCTCTTCACTCATGATAAATGGTAGTGGATAAGGTTTACCCCTGATGGGCTCTTCTGTAAATGTGGTGCTCAATCAGGTTTGTGGTACCTGGAGCGAATAAACTTAAAAGCTGGTCTGCACAGTTCATAAGTTCAGCTGTTTGTATCTCCTCTAAGTTAAGTGCAAAAGTGGCGTCACAAATGGATTCTTTGGCCGTGTACCCACCTATCTCAACAAAGTCCTCATTGCAGTCACAGTCAGTTTCAGGCTCAACATATACAGTCTCAGTTTATGATTAAGTTTACTTGTTGATTGCTTCACTTGCGGTGTCTTGTTCAAGGTACTACTTAAGCAAGTTGGTGTGGTAGACTTAAAGGTTTTAAAGAGTAAATACTTTGTTTCACAGTATAAGAAATTGAAAACCATTAAACTTTCGACTGTCACTACTGTTTTGTTCACAATGCTGCAGTCACGCTGTAATAGGATTTTTAACCTTTGGCACACGTGGCTGCAAAAATTGGTCCCAAGTGTGAGGTAGTTGGGCTAGACCTTTGTCTCAATTCAGGTCTGGCTTCATGGTTCTGATGTAGATGAGCTCTCTCACTCCACGTCTATTTCCAGTCCAGTTAGGAATTGAAGCCCTTTAGGCTAGACTGCAGAATACCCCGCACTCATAATTCTGACTTTGTAGCCAGTGGCTACGGCTGTGCAGTGGCTATGACAACATCTACGGCATATAAGGCATTACTAAAGAAATTTTTCACCACGTAGCCACTACATAGAGATACCCCGTTCTATTATAAGACGCACGTATACTGATACTTTATTTTTCACCATTTAGCCACGTAGCCACAACAAAAAGATACTTTGTTCTATTATAAAACACTTGTAGACTGATACTTTATTTCTCACTACGTAGCCGTAGCCATGGTCAATAAAAAGGTCTGTTATTCTGCAGTTGCTATGCCCTTTAACTCCCAGCTGAATGTCAGCTTTTGTCTAAATCCAACAATACTATTTTATTGTTAAGGTCAAAACTAATGCAGTTGTGATCTATTTCAGAGATATCCAGAAACTTGAACGAAAACTAAAAGCTTCACTTCATAAAGTAAGCAATATTAAAACCTACGATGTTTAGAAACTCTGTACCCTTTGGATATTTTTCAACCAAACATTAACGTCAAGAAACATTACTAAAGGGCAGGATAGTGATCGTTAAGAATAGGGTAGAAAATGTTTTAAATACTTCTTCCAATCTGTTTTGCTGTTTTCCCTTTTATTGATGTATGTGACAAAAACTTTATAGCAAGATAGAAACAGTAGTTCTAGACCGTGTGTTTTGACTCAACAACTCAGTTATTGGAA
Source organism: Hydrozoanthus sils (assembly GCA_027575215.2). NCBI lineage: Eukaryota > Metazoa > Cnidaria > Anthozoa > Zoantharia > Hydrozoanthidae > Hydrozoanthus > Hydrozoanthus sils. Next base: position 14,034 of record JAOBRD020216445.1, on the reverse strand, counting down.
AGAAAGATAAATTTGTGTTTTTACATAATAACTCCATGTTTCAATTCGTAGTGACTTTTCAAAACCGGGATTAATTCGTCCTTCTTCTTATGCAGATCGAAATGCTGGAGAAAACTGCAAGTATGTACGAACGTGACAAGAAGGAACTACAGTATGAGGTAACTAAGCAATAACAAATCTCGTTACATTCAAATATCCAAGTTTAAGTAACGATCTGCATATGAACTATTGGGGAAAACAAAGTAGCTTCAGAAATTTGTGCCGTCCCAATCGCCACCCATTTTCCTTAAACTCGGCAAAACATTGGAGAAGAGCTCTAGTACTAAAAGGCTTGAAGAAACACTGGTCAAGCATCTTTTCTTTATTTTTTACCAATTAGATTCGAGGAATTGATTAACTGATGTAATTAAGATTTCACACACTTTTGCTTGCGTATCCCAAAGAGTTCCCTAGTTCTTTAGAAGATCGTTATCAAGACCCTTTTCCAGTTATCGCTGAAACTAAGTCAACTGCGAAAATTTCAAAGGCTTTTTTATTTGCTTCTGTAAGTGTGTTGTATATGATTTGTCATTAGCCAAGATCATAGGGTGTTAAGGATTGGGAATACGAAAATCGACGGGAGGAGGTGAAACATTGAGAGTGAGGGTTTATATAAAACCAGAAAAAAGCAGCAGAAACAAAGAGGAATGGCAAAGATATGTTTGCGTACTTTGAAATACCCATTCCCCTCCCAAACCCTCTCAGTCACAGCATGACCTTCTTGTACACAAAGCATTTCGTCATTCTGTTTTCAGCTGGACGACCAGAAAAGGAGAGCTGACAAGGAGAAACAAGACAAAGTCAAACTCAAACAGGTCAGTGATATACCAACTAAGAAAGTCTAAAAACTAGTTTTCAATCAGTGCTTATATGTACCCTCCAGTACCTTTCCGGGTGTTTAAGCTTTAAAAGATATTTTCCGTGTTTCTACACTCTGTTGGAAACATGCGGAATTGTTGGGAGAACACAAGAAAAAGTTTGGATCACAAGCTATAAGCAAGTAATTCAAAGTGAGTGTTCTCCCTACAATCCCAAGTGTTTCTAACAGAGTATGGAAACGGAAAATATCTTCTAAAGCTTTTATAGAATAATAACTGATGACGTTATTCATGATTTCTATCCAAATTTAGAAAATGGTCCTCAGCCGTTTTCTGAATTGATTTTATAAATAAGTCGGGCTGCGTACGGATCCTGGAAAGTCCTGGAAAAATGGGAAGTCAAAATCCAGGCCTGGAAAACCTAGAAAGTCACTCTTGATCCTAGAAAGTCCTGGACAATCAGGTTTTTTTAATATAACTCGTAATTTTCCCCCTTTTGTGATTGGGGCGCAAAAAATAGTTTGTGAAGCTCAGTTTAAAGAGTTGATTTGCTCAACAATAAGAAGTGTACAAAATGCAATCTGTTTGCTATACTTGTTTTGTTTGACAATCAGTTTGAAAGGTCCTTGATAGTTGTTAATTTGGTCCTGGAAAAGTCCTGGAAATTTCTTTGACTAAAAGTGTACGCACCCTGTAAGTTTTATTCTCATCATCCGTTCCATCTTCTGTTTTCTTCAGACGCTTAAAGGTGTTGTATCCCAGGAGAAAGACAAATGGGAAAGAGAAATGGTGTGTAAGATAATTGTTTTGGTAGTCAAGTAGTTAGCACAGCTCAAATAGCTTTGTACCACAATCGGCATAACCGTGTATTATCAGTCGGTTTATCTTTAGTAAACGCTATATCAAGTTACTCAAATCTTTAACAAACTAATCGAAGGATTACTGCTTGGTAACTGTGTTTTTTTTTATTATTTAATTTTAATTAGTATTACTTACAATTTTTGCATATTGTATACAACATTTATGGGTAAATTTTATGGACAAATAAAGAAATCAGAAACCTAGAAAAAAGAATGCTATATATAAAATGACATTATCAGTCGTTTCATCCTTAGTAATTGCTATATCAAAATACTCAAATCTTTAACAAATTAATTGAAGGATTACTTCTTAGTAATCGTTAGGACTTTTTTACTAACCACTACCCGAGAGAATTGGTGCTAGTATCTATTGCCAGCCACGACTCTGTTGTCTCCATTTAAACTTTTCACAGCCATTAAATACAACAGTTACTGCTTCATGACTACGCTTATTACTCGGCTCTTTTTATATAACTTTCACAGTCGGCAATGCCCGATTAGGCGATATTTTTCTCTTAACTTGTCTCGCCGTTGACTCTAATGATTATTTCCATAGTCACCAATTCCAAAGGTTTTCTCCATGATTACACTCGCCCGTTGACATTAATGACAACTCAAACAGTCACCAACCTTTCTCTCATACAATCTGGTTTAAGCTTCGTTTGAAAACGGTATCATAGTATTTTATCTTTTAATTGTCTGATCTTGTAGTCCAAACGTGTAAAAGACAAAGAATTGGAGATGCATGCTAAAATTTGGCAGAAGGATGAAAAACTGCGACAGTTAAAAGAGATTGTTCAGGTAGGAATTTTTTTGGAATAATGTACTTACATTTCTTGGAATAATGTACTTAAACAAGAAACTGTGTTTTATAAGGGTTAGGTCCTCAAGCATCTCCCGCCTTTCAAAATTCAAATTTTGAATCAAGAGGCAGTTAAACTCCTCTGTGTGCGATAAAAATAAAAAGAAATTCTTAACAGCTAAGAACTCTCTAACACTTGTCTTAGATTACAGCATGTCAGAGTAAGATGATCACGTTGATTGAAGCATCCAATTGTTCCATTTCCGGTTATAAAGCAGTTTTGTAGGTGGTGCAGAACAGAAATGATATACTACCTTAGTTTACAGGGTCTTCTTGAAGTGCCGAAGTCTTAATGAGTAAATGTTCATTGCACAGAAATTTACTTTTTCTGCAGGGTGTGAAGTCAAACGTGCGGCCCAACACGCGGTCTCAGACACGCCCACCCATGAAGCCTCGATCCAAATCACCACCTCCAACTATGAGAAAGGTAACGATAATTTTGCCGCGTATTAGTGCTTTCAAAGGCTGATTCCCAATGGTCTTTTGAAGTGATTTTGTGTGAATTCATGGGTCCCAAAATCTTTTTACAAGTTGTGAAACAAGAAAACTTGCACAACTTTGTACGAAGAGAAACTTAGACAGGGCTCGAACTTGCTCTCTGTAGACCAAAACATGAACGCTGGCTTCTGCAAGATTTTACTCAACCTATGGGCCTTTTTAGCACAAAGAATTACTGTTTCTAGTGAATAAATGAAGTTTATCTGCTTTTTGGGACAAACAAATCTAGAAACAAATGAAAATTATCTTGCACAAACACAGAGCTCTGTAGATGTAGACATAGTAGAGATTACACATTGAAAATATATATGGCCCCTAAAGCTTGCGCTCAGTCGACCAAAGTTTTGCCTTGTTTACCCTACAGCCACCTCTCAAAACGCGACACAGACGATCTCGATCCACGGATTACTGGTTGGAGCACAAACCCAGCACCCATCTCGAAACAGGTTTGAATTGTTAAATAAAAACAAACTTGAATGGTCTCTGGCAATCGTCTATTTCTAGGCTCTTTTTTAAAGGAATTTTCCATTTTAATAAATTAGACAGCTTATGGTTGGTATAACCGTTTGTAGAAAAAAATCAACAAAACATTCAGTCTTAGACCTATTTAGATAGTTAGAAAATTGCAATGTACATAGTTTGTAGAATCTTTGAAGTATAGAACAAGTCTAGAAACGGAGAAATTAAGCTTGACTTTTATATGTTTATTTTCGTAATTACGATTTGAATGTTTTAACAAGACCTTTATGGCATCTGAAAATTTGATTTTATCAAGCAAAAAACCTTCATGTTGCAGATACTGTTATGCAACCAGTAATTAAGAACAAGAAAACTGTTGTCAGACCAGATGAAGATGATTTCGATAAAGCTCATGTAAGTATATAATCATTTCCGTTGTCGTGGATGTCTCGGTATCAAACGTGCTACTGATTTTATGGAGTCTTGTGATGTCCCCAATATTCCCCTCTTGCAAAATTTAACTTCAATTTCAAGAATGCTCAGATATCCTTGACTTTTTTTTTGGGGGGGGGGAGATTGCTCCAGGGTTTGCACTACTCATGGAGTTCCAGGAAAAACAGTTATTCAACTCTACAACAACCAAACCAAAACCTACTTTACACTTTTTATTTAGACTAAATTTCAGTAATTTTTTCCCTTTTTTTTGGTCAGTTTTCCTCATCTTGCGCTTCAAAGGCTTAAAATCCTGGGGATAGTTCTGGCGGCGTGGTTGCTCATGTTAAAGTTGGTATTATTTTGTTTGTCACCGAGAGAGAATTAGGGGGGTGGGTCCTGGAAAATATATTTTGTACCCTGGAAAACTCCAGAAAATTTGTTTTCATTAATCAGTATAAATCATGGCCCGATTTCTCAAAACCCGATTAGTGCTAACCCAGGGTTAATTACCATGACAACCAATAGGTTTTGTTAGGAGTTAACCCTAATCGGGGTTTTGAGGAACCACGCTCATGTTGTTAGCGCCTCCATGAAGTATTAAAGCTATGACTCTACGCTAAGTTACTGTAGAATGTACCGGAAAATAAATGTATCCGTTAGAAATTCATTCACTTGTAAACTTGAACACTCCAAATCGAGTTTCTGAATTCTGGACTTTTTTATGATATCAGCATTTGGAGACAGTTATATTACAACCTTCTCTTTTGGTATCTCTTTAGGCAACAAACTACTTGTTAACTCATCAAGACGAAGATTCTGCTGGTGAACTCCAGACCAAGCTTATCAAGGTTGATTTGTTATTCTCTGCTTTTTCGTATGTTTTCCTGGAATTTAAGTTAGATTGGTATTGTAGTATGGAGTTCCTTTCTTCGCCAGATTTGAGCAATTGTGTTAAGCAATAACCCGTTGCTTTCACAATATTTCTTTTTAGGAATCTAGTATATTTTACTAGTCACGCCTTTCATTTTTGAAAATGGTGGCTAATGCACAATTGCTTTGTGCGACACTGTAGTTTGTGCTCACAAAATATGAAATACACCGATATAATACCATTTATATGGGGATAAATGCCTTATTGCACGAATCTTTGAGTTCGTATTAGTAGGTTCTAACATTTCTTGTTTTAATTTTTCCGATTGGAAACTCATTGCCACTTTTGATCTGATCTCCAGGGGGATGTGTACAGAACCGCTGGTGGGGGACACTCGGTGCAGTTCACCGAGGTAGAGACGTTGAAAACGAGACAAGATGAACTGTTGAGTCCCGAGAGACAGGAAAGGTATCGCGATAAGTAACTGGTTGTTAAAGTCCCTATGAAGCTTAATTTTTTAATTTGCAGATGAAAAGTAGAACCCTTTAATAATAGTATTTATTGAAAGTATTACAGTTTCTCGCTCTTCCTGTTACATTTTTTAGGCTTGAAGCATGCAATGCTGGCGTAGCAGGAGGCATGAGGCAGAGACAATCTTTTTTATCTCAAAGCATTGGATTCTGGCTACAATAGCTACAATTGTTATAACTTTAATTAAAGAATTATTCCCTTAAATCTGTTTGAAATAAAAATTTTCTTATATTTTTAATAGCATTGGAAATGTTAAACAAAATCCGCACAACTCACTGCTGCTACGTCACAGGTTACCAGTCCCCGGTCTGCTCGGCCAAAATTTACATTCCAATATTTTTTTGGTTAAAAAACATACTTAGGACATGGAAAAAAATTTTCTTATTCGAATTTTGAGTTCTTAGATGACAACAGTTTTAATTTAAAAAGTAAAAAATTAAGCTTGATAAGGACTTTAAGTGTCTCTAACTCGAGTACAAGAGTTTGTCACTCGCCCTACAACTGACAGATGTTGATCTGTTTGGTAACAAGTGTGCTTAGATCAAAGTCTTTTTTCTTAAAAAAAAACAACTTAAAATCGTTTTTGTAATTATGAAACGTTCAGTTGACTTCATATTTGATTGTTTGTGTTTCACTTAGAAAACGAAGGGCATCCGATGAAGATGATAGCCAGTCGAGTTGGACGGACGTAGAAACACGGGTGAGTAGACGGGCAACGCTTGGAAGACTTTCAGACTTTTAAACTACCCCTCCAGTTAACTCGTAATAATAATAAGCGTGGTTCGCACTACTCCTGAAATTTCTGGAATGCTCCTGGAGTTTTGTGGAAAGTATATAATAAACAAACTAAAACCTACTGAAGCATCTTGCCTGCAATTGTACATTTCAGTTGCATTTAAAGTAAATTTCAGGAAGTTTTTTTTTCTTGGTATTTGGATCAGTTTTTGTCATCTTGCGTTTCGAAGGCTGAAGAACCAGGCGATAGTTTTGGTGGCGTGGTTGCTATAAGTTAAAGTTGATATTTTTTTTTTGTTATTCGCCCAGAGAGAATTAGTGGTTGGGTCCTGGGAAGTCCTTTAACTTTGGTCATGGTCCTTGAAAATCTTAATTGCCAAACTTAAAAGAATTATTTGACAATGCTCGGATACAAAAATGAAGGCTCAGTTTTTCTCCAGCAGCTCATTTCGTGATTAATATACGGAATAGTAAAGCTCGTTTAGGTAGTGTGTGTATCGTCGCACTGATATTCGAAGAAAAATTGCAAAAAATTTGAGTTTTATTATGTACAGAAGGTCCTTGAATATGTTAGGAAAAGTCCTTGAATTTCAAACCAAGTTAACAAATGGCAATCGTCAGTAGTTGGAAAATCAAAAATGTTTTCCGTCTTCTCAGCAAATACTTCTGTTACGCTTGCTTTTACTATAACTTTGGTCATTACCGTTAAACCACTTCTAAAACAAGAAATGCGTGACACCGTACTCCAGCCATGGCTTAAAAATAACATTTTTTTCCTTAAAGGGGAACAGAGCCGTAAAATTGATTTCAAAATCTTTAGAAGTGTGAAAACGATATGTACCGGCGGCTCAGAAATGGGGGGTCAGCGGAGAAAGAGTGAGGCTGTGACGTCAGATATGAGGATGCGTATGCTCGAACTGAAAAGATTCATCACTAAAGTGTGACACTGCCCAAAAATTAAATTGTAACATTCGTTCTCGACTGTGTAAGCAAGCGAGCTTATGACAACAAAACCAGTACCAACGCTCGCTCGCTTCCCCATAACCTACGTCGCATGTTACCTTCGCTTACCGCTGACAAGTTGACAAGCACCCACGGTCAACGACGCGAAACACGCACATTCAAACTAGAATTTGTCAGAAAATCAGCGCGACACGAGTAGAAAAACTTAGAGAAAAAAAAAACTTAGAGTTCGTTTCCCTTTAAGTGGTCTATTGTGAATAGGGGTTACATTATAAACTATTTCTTCTTTAGTTTCACTTGCCCCTGAACGGAGACAGCGAGTGTTAAGAACTACCATTTCTTTTTTTATTTCCTAAAACGAATTCATTTTGGGGCAAGTTGAGTTTCAGAATTGCGTAAGAGCCATTTCATTTGCCATTAACTGATTTTATTTAGTTTTTTAATAATTCTTGTTGTATGGTTTTAGTGTTCCGTTGCGATTGAAGGTCGACCTGGGTTGAACCCAAGTTTATGTCACACAGCAAAGTAAGTATAGCTAGCGGAGTTACGAATATTTAAAGAACGTAAAGTTTGCTAATTAAGTTAAAGAACGCGGCTAAATTGGTAGAGTTTTGTCATTTCTTTCAAACTATAGAAAAACACCTCTTCTCTTCAAATAGTAATTTTTTACCAACCTCTGACATTTGATTTCGTTATAGGAAACGAAAGCCTTGAAGTTCAAGTGCTGCGGAGAATATACATGCCTTAACTGACGTCTTATTGTTGCGTTATTAGTTAATTACCTTATTATCAACAGGACATAACGGAAATTTGTTTTGACTGATTTGATAATGGCTGTATTTATCTAGAAAGACGAATAATTCGTCTGAGACGAATTATTCGACTGATCTAGGTAAATACGGGGCGCATCTAATGGGGCAGTTCGATGTGTGTGGGTAAAAAAGTTACAAAATTTGCCTGTTGGCTACAAAGCTCAAGTTTAGTTCGTCTGTTTTGTACGTCTGAATTTACCCAGACGCATAACTCGTCTGAGACGAACAAAAGTTGATGTGTTTTTTTGCGTCTGCCCCGTATTTACCTAGACGAATTATTCGTCTTTCTAGCTAAATACAGCCGTTATCTGAAGGTTGGGTTTTTGTTATTCAGATTTTTGTACCAGGGCCATGTTCTAGCTACGCCAAAACGAAAGGGTGCAGTACCATGTGGTTTTTCCTGGCGCCTTGTCATTTTATGTAGCCCCCTGTCGTTTTCATCCGGCGCCCTGTCCTTTTCAGAGCTTCGGCCTTGTTATCGTAATAAAAATTGTAGTCAAAATGCAAAAAAAAATTGATGTTCAGCGCAATAGTTTTCAAGTTCTTGAGCATTTTGAATATCTCGAAATAACGTAACGTTGAGCCAAAAGTCGGCGAATTTCAGTTCTTGTTGTTATGTTGCTTACCTTGCAACTTCAATCTGTGTGCCGATACCAGAAGCAGTTGCTATGGTCTGCAACAGGGCGTCCTGTCGTTTTTTTTTAGCAAGCTAGAACACTGCGGGGTATCAAAAAAATCTAAGATTAAATGTTAAGAGAGGCTTAGGAAAAGGTTTCATTTACACAAGAGTCAATGTGAAAGAAATTACTGTGGTTGTGGTCGGCGGGCTAACCTCGTCATTATTCTATAGTTCGGTATAGATAACTTTAGAGGTTCAGAATAGACCCAAGTTTTACATTAGTTTTTAAATTAATAGAGAGTGCGGTTTTAAACACCAAACAATGCAATCTGGTTTCAAATTAAATCTCATGATAAATTATCCTGTTAAGTTGCAATAAATTGAACGAGTTAGTATAGAATTGTAACAGTGAATCCGGTGATTGCTTTAGTATAGAAATATAAAACAAGCGAGCGCGCTTTGTTTTTAGTTAACAAAAGAAGTGCTTAGAAAAACGAGCTGCATGCGAGTTTTTCTCGCACTTCTTGAGTGAACTTTAAAGTTCACAAGTGTTTCTATCAATGAACAGAACAAGTAAGCAATTTTATGATTCTTTTATAAAATAAGGCACAAAAACAGCCGATAAATCGCCGCGATGACGTATGCAGATACGCTCTATTCATATTTAGAGTGCGACAATCAGACAGTGGAGGCTGCAAATTTTTTATCTCAAAGTGCTACTAGTGTGGAAATCCGTGATCCCGGGGGCTTTTTTGCAGCTTCGTGAAGTAGAAATATAAGATAAAACGTTGCCAAACCTTCGAAGTCAAAAACGTTGAAGGACTTTTTTCGAGGATCAACGCTTGTGTTTTTTTGTCCGCCATTAATCGAGAGCGAATCACCTGCGTCATGCTGGGTTGAGCATAGACAACGGTATGATTTAAGTAACTCAACCCGTGTCGCTCTCAAAATGAGCTGCATTGTATACAGAGAGGCCAAATTGATTTCTTTAGTAGTTTTATTACTGTAATATTATTTTTTGGGTGTGTTTTGCCTATGGTTGGCATTATGTACATAGTTTTGGTGTCCCGAGTTGTGTCATTGTTGTCACGAAGCGATTCGCAACTCTCCAATGGCGGACAGATTCTTCCCTCAGTTCATCGGGAAAACAAAGACACTCAGAGCTTCTACACAATTTATTATTTTAGAAGAGTTAAAACTCTTCTTCTAATCTATAGGTTGGTATTGGTTTTCGTACTAGTAGCACTTTAAACGAAGAGCAAACATGCGACCTCGAAAATAGACAAGTTGCGTGCAAATGTGGTTCTCGTTCTTTATTTGTTTATTTGCGAGTAGTTTCCACGTTGCACGGAGTGTTTGATCCGATCACCATAAACTATAAATGGATTGTTCGTTGTAAAAAATTCCAGAAAATTTCGTAACCATTGGGTGAATTCAAACCAAACTCGTGGCAACAAAATGGGTTCCAGGCTCCAAATAAGAATTTCTGAATTAATGAAGTTTTTTCGCCAAAATCAGATGTTGTGCAACATATTACAAAATAAAATCCTGTTCTTCCTAACGTGTAAAAGTGAAAGCTCTTCGAATAGCAGAAAATTTCTTTCTTTTTTACGAATGGGGGCCTGGAATTGAGTGTGTTCCCATTACCATAAAAAATTTGTTCCAGTTAACTCGGCTGTATAAATGAGTACCAGTTCTGCTGGGAAGCTAACCTGCGATAGATTAGTATCCTGTCCAGAGTCAGACTCTCATCTGTTTAACACTACGGAGACCGGAGATAAGCGCCTGCCTAATGGACCAGTAGGCTTGAGAAAGGATTTAGATTTTTAGCTTTACGATAAAAAATTGTTACTATTTTGAGGAAAACATCAAGATACATTGCCAGTCCAAGATTAGTCTCTCTCTCCCCATTCCCTTCGCCGCTCGCTTCCCAGCTCAGGGAATCCGGCTCGCAGGCTAGTCCAAGTTTGGCTCAAAGTCATCCAAAGAATTGGCAGCAGATTTCATAAAACTGAAAAGTTGCCTTCTCATGCAGTGACGTCATGACTTGAAAACATACCGAACCGTAAAAGATTTCAACAACGTTAACAATTTTTTACCCTTATCCTCATTCAGCAAGGTCTATCCACTGAGATAACAAAACGTTTCATGCCATAGGCATTTTAAAATTGGTTTTCAAAAGGTCTTGAGTCGGATCCCGAAGTCCGAACCGCTTACGGCTTAATTACTGTGCACTTTTGAATAATTCTTTGATGTTCACCGGCAGTCCATACCATATATATAGTTTTTTTTATAGACTACATGAAAATTTCGCCACCACATTAAGTTTGCGATTTAACTGTGCACCTACTCGCATCACTTTAATTTCGCTATTCCTTGAAAAAGCGAAATTCGCAAATTAAACGTGTCGCGAAATTCTTGTGGATTAAAGTATTTTCATCCTTGAATTTCCGCGTCTTCGGTACTGAGCTCCGGCAGCGACGCGAGTATTATGGCTCGGATAATAAATTGATATCATAAACAACTTAGTAAATGCTTTTACCTTCATCGTTTCTCGAGTTTCATTAATAGTTCATCGTAAATGATTTATAGTTCTTAACAACATCTTGAAAATTAATGAGTTTCTCAAGACAAAGCTTTGGTGCGAAATCCTAAACATGAACAATAAAATCCGACTACGTGCTCTCGTTTCGTTAATACTCCATGGCGCCTGTCAGGTACAGCTAGGTTAAGGTACGAAAAATATTGCTTTAAAAGAACATAGATGATCTTAGTTTCTTCAGTGTTCTGAATAGGTAGTTCTTCCCGATAACCTTCAATCAGAAATTTTGCATTTCAACCGACCATCACCACCTGTTTCCGTTCAGATGAGCTCTATTGCGGTTTGTCAGTAACCTGCACAGAGTTCGTCCTCGTAATCTTCTCCAGCATTACATATGCTCTTAAATAAAGGTCGCAATAAATGTTGTTACTTTGTGGTGTATTCATTTTCAGAGCTGGGCGAATTAGTTGGGAATTTGTGGAGTTTTAAGAAGGTTTTTTGGGATCGGGCTGCGGGGGAGAGAGGTAATATACTATGCCACCTTTATTTGAGAGCATATGTAATGCGGGAGAAGCAATACGAGGACGAATTCTGTGCGAGTCACTCACAAACCGCAAGAGAGCTCAACTGAACGGAAACACACAATGAGGGTGGAGAGTCTGAGGTGACAGCTGACAAAGAATGTTTCCTTTCTATTGTTTTTTTTCGAATTTGTGTATGGCAGCTTTGAATATGGAACGCCAAAACACATATTGGCTTCGAAACGGTTTTTCTTTCGGCAATTCTTTTTAGCTAAACAATCAGAAACATCAATAATTAATCATCTTGCATAATTTTTTACACTTAAATAAAAAGGTTTAGAGCTGGCAATTTTCCGAGCATTAACTCGTACTAAGGGATTTGGAATTGCATATCTTCATGAATACAAAGGGTGTTTACATTACTGGTGCGAGATATAGACAGCAGCGGGAAATACATAATAGATTCACCATCTGCGCCGATTAAAAGTAGTGCGTTCTGTTAATGTGTTCTAGCAGGCAATCAAAACAGCAGTGAGTTTTTTTAAAAGACAAAAGTTTGTTCTCATAGTTTATCGAAAACTATTTATTTTAAAACCACAAGTTAATTTGGCGAAGTGATGGAGCAACGCGTTGTACTGACCAAGTTTCGCCAAAGAAATCCGAACTTCAGTTCCATCAGCTTTAGCGACGATAAAACGCTTTCTCAAACGACTTCCCAAGGAGAAGAAAATTCCCTTCATCGAAACAAAAAGTTGCCACCCGTAGGTAGCAATGTTCGCGAAGTATCTTCAAAATCAGCACTCGTTGGGGCCAGCAGCAAAGCAGTGAGTGTATAAAATATATTGTTCCTACATTTCTCAGAAACTAATACACAGTTAGTGCTAATGTTTTCAAAACCAATTTTAGACTTAAATTGTCTTAGATCTTAATAAGTTGAGAAGCTGTAAAAGAAAACTTTAAAAATGATTATTTGCGAAATTAATCAGGAATATTTTTGCTAGATTCGTCCGGTAATCTTAAACTCGGCCATAAATTGAGGAAGCAAAGATTGCTTAGAATTTTTAAGAAGATAGTTTTTATTTGTTTGTTTTTTTTTGTTTTCATTTGGCTGCTCTGACAACGGCTGAGTGTATGAAGCCCTTGGGCCTATCGATCCCCCTAAGCCTAAACGCCAAATTGAGAAACTTTGTCCTTGTATTACGCTAAGAGAGTTTCAGCGAACAAACTATGCCTTTTGATGTGCAACATATGATAATGATAATGATAAAGATAATGATAATGATAATGATAATGATAATGATAATAATAGCAATAATAATGATAATGATAATAAAGTTGTCGATTTTGATTTAAGGAGGCATCCTTACGTTATCCTGCCAATAATAATAATAATAATAATAATAATAATAATAAAGATAATTATGATAAAGTTTTTAATAATGGTACTAATAGGAATAATAAAAATAAAAAGTGGAATAAGAATAAAAATGAAAATAAAGATAATGGTAGTAGTATTTAGTAGCAGTAATCATATAATGAAAATAACGATTATATATACTAATATACCAATGATGATACTAATGATGAATGTCATGTTGATGATGATGATAACAGTAAAGGCCGAATTACCGAGATTAAATTTTTAAATTTTTACAAAAGAGCAGATTAATAGCAACAGACTTGTCACAATCCTTAATTTTTGATTGAGGAAAAGGTTGTGGTCTGAGGCCCTGTCTACACTGTGCCGGATAAACTCGTATCCGCAACTTTAGCCCTCAAACCGGAACAAAAGTTCTCCGTCCACACTGATGCGCCCAGCCGGCGTTTTCAAAATTCTTCCACTCTGGAGATCGTTTTCGAAAAGTTCCGTTTTCGGTGAACAAATATTCCGGGTTCGATCGGATCAGTGTGGACGGAAGGCGTATCCGAATACATAAAGTGGCGGATAAAAATTTATCCGACACAGTGTGTACAGGGCTTCAATGATAATGGAATAGATGCCGAGCCAACACGTGACCAGACTCGTGTTTGATACTATTGCGCTTCTAAGTTTATAAACGTAACCCGCAGATTTGCACGGTTGTCATGTATTGAAAAAATTATTGACAAAATGGCGGGTAGCAAAATGCGTTTTGTCCTCAATATACATCGTTGACAGCAGAAAAGATAAGCTATTGACCATCACACAAACTTTTTGATGACCCGAGTTTTGAACAAGTTTTTGGTTGGTGTGCTTTTATCACTGTCCATTACTAAACCAAAAACCTCTCTTAATATTCTTTTTTATTCAAGCAATACGCATTTTTCTTCCGTGCAAAGCGTGAAGTTATTTGGGTATACTTTTGGATGTTCAATGCCTAGTCAGCATAAATATTGCAAAAGTGATTTTCCAGACAACAGCTCTTGAAATAACTCGAATCCTTAGGGATGGACCAGTTGATCTCGTGGGGGGGGGGGGGGGGTGGGGGG
>JAOBRD020216339.1:0-25974 GCA_027575215.2 Hydrozoanthus sils | reverse complement strand
GCCGCGGTGAAGTCTTCACTCTTGACCCGTGTTAACCATGTCCATTTTATTATAGTGAGTTGGATATGTTAACAAGTAGTCCTCACTGTAGTTCGATTTAGATGAAAATTGGATGTACTTAATCCTCATTTTATAAGGAAGGATCTTTGATTTTTTAAAACCTTCATCCTTTTCTATATAAACAGTTATAACTTACTTTATTTTAAAATATGAAAAGGGAGGAAAATCAAAAAATTAATATTATAAAGCATCCTTGGACGTTTATTACAACTGTATGTTTCATAAATTCATAGGATTTTGCAAGAAATTTTATTAGTTGAAATTGATTGGTCAATTTTAATATGACCCTATTGGTTGCAAACTCTACAGCTTGTTTTTAATTGGTCAATTTCAATAAACATCAATAAACACCTTAATACAAAAGCTTCAAAGATCTTGCGGTACATAAAACACTCGCATGTTAGCCAAGTCCCGCCAAACCATGAGATTGGTGTGCTATCCATCAGATTCCCAGCTGATTGGAGGAACTTGTTCCAACTTTGAGTATCAGGTCTGCCATCTTCCACTTGGGTAAGTTTCTTGTTTGTTTTCATTTCATATCTCATCTTTGATAACTTTGAAATAATTTCTTTGGCATCATCTGCAAATTCCTGTCAAAAAACGTTATTGATAAGTTTTGCCATTTCAAAAACTTTGGTGAAACTATCTATCTTTCTTGCACTCTTTCTCAGTGGCTAGTCCCACTTTCTCTGTCATAATGCATACAACTTCTGCCTTCAGAGTAATAAACTTTTTTAAGACGAGTCATCAAATTCTGATGACATCAGATTTCTGTTTTCCTTCACCAGTCATTGATTGCTCATGGGCATCAAAAGCAAAAAAATTATTGGGGGGAGGCATGATGGAAATAGTAATAGACTAAGTTCATAATGAAATCTGAAATTCCTATTCAAAGTTACTGTTGTTAGCCAGAAAATTATTTGGGGGACCTGGCTACCCCAACAAAATTACTGGGGGGGGGAGGGGGGGACAGTGTTCCCCCAGTTCTACCGCCCATGAATTGCTCTAGATAAATTCCTGAGTTTGTCTTTTGGGCATGAAGTGTCAGGCATAGTAGGAATATGACGTATGATAAGAGAACTCCAAAAGTATGATGGAAATAGCACAGGGGATGGCCAGAACATTAAAAGTTAGCAGTGGTACACAACATTAAATATCTACTTGATCAGTAACATTTCTTGGGCCCAAAATTTAACCCTTTCTTCACATAGCCAGCTGGTCACCAGAGGCAATAAACTGGTATCCTTGGTTCAAGTTTTAGCAACCATAATTTATATAATTCTTTCATTCATTTAAAATGTCTGTGACATGAAATATTTTGTTACATCAGTGGATAAATCTTTCTGAAAAAGGAACAGCAGTGAAAAGATTCTGTCAAAATCTTTTATGGTTCTCATGATAATAACATTGTTTTCAACTGATGGTGTCAGTTGTTAGACAGGCAAAATTTGAATTTTTTGAAAGCTGCTGCCAATCCATAACCTTTGAATGAAGCCAAACTTGCACTGATGATGTATCTCTGTGTTTTCTTCAGAATACTCATAATTTTCTATCATCATGGCAACAAACTCAGTTCCAGGCTCCCATTTGTAAAAAAACAAATTTTCTATTATTTGAAAAGCTTTCATGAGGTAATTAAGCCAAATTTTTGTTTTCTTTTACACAGGAAGAAGATAAAAATATCTGTATAATGAGTTATAAAACTAGTTCTGGTTTGACAAAAAAAAAATCCTCATAAATTAAATTCAGAAAATTCTCATTTGGAGCCTGGAACCCAGTTTGTTGCCATGACAACAAAAATTCTAAAGTCAAAGTTTGGCTTAAATTCTCAAGAGGATATGGATTGGCAGCAGACTTCAACACAATGAAAACTTGCCTGTTCAACAACTGACATCATCAGTTGAAAACATTAAATAATAATATCTCAAGATTTTGACAAAAATTTTTTTACCACTATTCCTTATTTAGCAAGGTCTATCCACTGACATAACAAAATGTTTTATGCCATAGGCACTTTAAAAACTTGCACGGTAGAAGATGGTACTCATTTATTTAGACTATAGGGTTGACTTGAACAGTTCTGGTAAAGTGTCCAACTCAAGGAAATAGCACAGTGGTTTGACTGGGACTTGAAACTTGGATTACAAGTTGAACATGCTAACTGCTCTGACCACTGCAACACCAACAAGTAAGCTTTGGGCATGAGCATGTAAATATGATTTAACCTCTTCTTACAGACTTCTAGTATATGTCTAAGGTGTATGACTTTATTTGAAAGCTCTAGTAGTAGTTGTATCATTGTTGAAAAATAAATTTTACTCACCAAATTACCTTCTGTTACAAAAGCTGTGGCTCTTCTGTGTACTGCATCAATTACTTTGGTTAGGATAACTGGTAGTCGATCTCGAATTGTCAAATATGCAAAAGACCTGTAAACAAAACAATTGAGATGCAATGAATCAAAGATTGGTGATTTTCTTCATTCCTCTCCCTCTGGGGCTTGGTGATGGGGGCTCCCAACTTTTTTGGTCTGGGATGCTTGTCGTACCTCTTAGGGGTAAAAATTCAACAATTTGGTATCACTTAGGGTGCCAGAGATGAAATTTTGACATTTGCATACAATGCCGAACCTTTTAGAGCTTCCTCAGTATCAAACAAACAGTGATTTGGATTTTTAGTTGTTGTTTAGGAGATTAAATCAGGCAAGTATTTGTGACTGGGTTTGTTTGGTGCACTTATTGAGGATCTCTATTAATACTGTTATCTTTAGCTTCACCAAATTGATTGAAATGTTGTCTGCATATACGCTGGTACCTCAAAGGGTTTTAAATCGACCTGAGCCACATCCACATTGGTACCTCTTAGGAGTTCCAATGAAATTTTCCGACAAGCATCCCTGACCAAAAAGATTGTAAGCCCTCCCCCCCCCCCTTTTCCCGGGCTCTGGGGCCCAGTAATTCAAAGATCCATTAGCCTTTTAAAACCCTGGGTTACCAAGTGTCTAATCCAGGCTCTTGTTTCTTATGCATATGGTCTGTTAACTGACTTGGATTGGAAATTTGTGGTTATTATGTTTGTATTGTTTAAAATTCTGAGCAATGTTTAAAAGCAAAGCAAACCTTTCATTGCAAAGATATAACTGTTTCAACTTTTTTAACCCAGTGTTAAATCTAACCAGATTTTGAACAACTAGGTGCAGGTTGTTAATCAACTACAAAAACCTAACATAATCTGTAAAGCCTTAAAGTGAAGCTGTTACAAGTGCAAACAGAAAAAACAGAAAACATGTTAGGTATAACTGATCTGCCCTTTTTTCTGTAAAGCAATTTTAAAGCTGAACTTTTTCATTATAAATTACTGTAAGTGTAATAATAATAATAACCGAATAATATTTAATGAGGTGGCCTCATTACCAATGGTGATCTTCATGAGGGACCTCAATATTATAAGAAAATAAAACAAACTTAACTAATTGCCCTAAAAATCCATAAAATAGAAATCAGCTAGTCTTAATTCACCATTTATAGTAGTATAATTTATAGTAAAAGTAGTAAGTAGCAATTTTAGTCAGCATAAGTGTATTTTGTTATTAAATATAGTTTACAAAAAAAATTGTATTTTTTCTCTTAGTTCTCATCTTACTGATAACTTGGGTTTTTTTTACATTTTGATTTGACAAATTCAGCAAATGAGAGCAATGCCAATGGAACATTTTTTAATAAGAATTCTTTGCTTTTCCTGAATTTTGCTGAACCGCTGTTTATGAATAATCCTAAGCTTTCTCTTACCCTTCATCCTTCCCAGAAAGGGGTTCTGGCCTCCGAGAATTCATATCCGGTTGTACTGTTTGTTAAAAGGAGGCTTTCTTCTTTACTTTCTTGTCTGAAAATGCAACGGAGTGCGCCACTTTAAGACTGGGGCGAGCTTCTTTTCTGGTACTTTGTTGCTAGCAATATTTTACGTCCCCCAACAAAGATGGTGGGACAGCAGGCCCGTAAGCAGATGAATAAGGCACGTAAGTCATGTAAACCATGAGCTGCATGGAAATTTTAGATCTGCGTGAACACCAAGAGCTAATGCAAGAAGTTGCACATTTGCTGAACTCCGAATGGCCGAGGAGTGAATCTGCAAGGTGATATGTCACTTTTTAATATACTTTTCATCACAAAACAGCAATTAATTTTAATCATTTTTGCACGTATATTTTTCTGTTTAACATAAGTCATTTTTAAAAGGGAAGATGGCGAAAGTCAGATTTTTCGTTCCGAAGCAATAAGTTATTGAATAGGCAAACAGTTGGCTGTTTTTATAATTGCGAATTTTTAAAATTCCTTATTCAGTTATTGTTATTTCTTGCTCGTTCTTCAATACTATTAAAGCTCTTATTATTCTGATTATAATTCTAATCGTTTTTATGCTGACTTTTATTTGTTTTTGTCTTTTTATGAAATATTTAAAGAAACGTAACAAAAAAATGATTTAATGGTATCTTTTTCATAGGTTGCATTCCCTTGTATGTCCAAATGCAGAAAATTTACCCTGTTCACTTGTCCTTGTACTAAAACAAAATGAGCAACGTGGTTGTGTAGTTGGGCATAGCCGGCTGTGCAAGCTTCACAACTTACCACAGAGTGTTTTCATCGAGAGTGGTAAGGAGATAGTCAGGGAATTATGGGTGGTTTAGCGGTATTACTTTTGGGTAGTTTAGAGGCATTATTTAGGGGCCTTCCAGTGGCGTAGCCAGGATCAGAAAATTTTGCAGGCCTGTATAGCTGAGCTAGCACCTAAAGCCTGCTTCCAATATAAATATAAATTGTTGCAAACAGTTTGTGGAGGGTGTTTGCGAGCCAATGTAAATCATTTGCGTTGATGGGAATACATTTTACCATTTGTTCCAGACAAGATGCAATGATCACAACTGGTCATAGACCTGCCATAAAGATATAAAAATGTCTATCTTTATAGCTTGTTTGCAATCATTGTATATTGTCTGGAACAAATTGTAAAATGTATTCCCATTAACACAAACGATTTACATTGGTTCGCAAACATCCCTCTGTAAACTGATTTATGTATATATTGGAAGCAGGCTTAAGGTATGAACACTTCTAGGCAGGTCCAAGGGCATGCTCACCTGGGAAATTTTTGAAAATTACATTTCTGAATTTGCCAGAAATGCACTAAAATCATAAAACCTAGCGAAGATGTTCCTCCCGCACCAATCCTAGAAACTGTCTTCCGAGGGAAAAAAAGTTTTTAGCATTGGATCTGTAAACTTACTAACGATGTAGCATGGCCTTGGGACTGGGACATTATTTATTAGTTAAGTCTTCTCTCCACCTGTTGTAACATCAATATCAGGAGTTTTGGGCAAGTATTAATGCAGCATTCATTGCAAAATAACAATTTTAACAGTTGCTTTTAAAAAATTTTTTCCTTTCTTCTTTTTACTGAAAACAATTCAAATAATTTTTAAAAACTATTCTTTTCCCAGTCAAAATAATTTGAAGGCCCGAGCCTTCAGGCCTACAAGCTGACTACACCACTGCCTTCTGGGAAGCTAAAGGGCATTCCGGGTTGTTTAGAGATTTGTTGTCATCAGTAAGGTCTTTCACTCTTTCATTTTTAAGAGTGCTCTCACAACTTATTAAAGTTGCTTTGCTCCCTGTCTATTAAGTGCCTTTAAGTTAACACACACACCCCCCTCCCCACCCCTCATAGGGCCTGGGTGTGATAGTTTTGCCATGATAATGAGTCTAAGCAAGGCTGAAAAAGCTGAGCACTCAGATTTTGTTAACACCCACTGACTGACTACTTGGGGAGGGATACTCCCTCTATTAGTATGATTGGGGTGCTCGTCGAACTTTTTAAGGCTAAATCAGCAGCTTGGTATTTTTTGGAGTTTTCAGAGAAAAATCAAGATTGTTTTAGAAAAACGGTTTTTAGCAGTGCAATAACAAAGTGAGAATGTTTTTTTTTGCAGTTTATTCTTGTCCTTTTCAAAATTGGTGCTATGAGGTGTTTCTTAGGATAAATTTTTCGTGCCTTGGTATTTTTTAGGGTATTTTTAGGGTATATTATTCCCCTACCCTTTTTACCTGAAGTACCCCTCCCACCTCCTTTCAGGTCCTACTCTTCCAAAAGAGGTGTTGTTGTTTCTTTAAATACCTTGATGGGAGGTTAAAAACTAGGCTTCCATTCAATATTCTTATCCAAGAACATACAAGAATCTAACCATTTGAAAGTGTAAAAACATAGACAGTGCTTTCTTCTCAGTTATTTTAACTAAGTAAAAATCTAGCTGGGAACCAAACCCAGTCTCCCACACTCCCGTTACTAGTCTCCTTCACAATTGTATTGGTGTTGGTCTAGTCCCAGGATCTCTTGGTCCCCTTACAAGGTGGCTATAAAGTAGTCATGATGGTAGACCTGTTTAAACTTAAATGTTTTCTGGTTTTGGACCCCATAGCTGATAATTTTAAAGGCCTTTTCGGATAAGGGCGTTAAACCGTAGGCCCAGTCTCACAATCTCCTATCGGGGGACTGAAAAGAACCCACAACACCTGTCGACAAAGAGTAGGGTGATCCTGGTGTTGTGGTCTGTCTCTTCTACTAATTGAGGGCAACTCTTATGAATTAACAATAGTTACAGTATGAGCCATATAGTGGACTATCTAAGACCCTCAATACCAGAGTCAATTGTAAATCATTGTTAAACACCTTTGAGCATCTACCTATGGAAAAGGAACTATATAAATGCTAAACATTATTATTATTATTGTTATTATTATTATTATTTATAATTTTTTCTTGCTAAATGACAAATGGTGCTTTTAATGCATTTTTATTAATAGTGATAATCAGGAAGGAAAACAGAGGGCAAGGACTTGGTAGAAAAATAATGGAGCTCACAGAGAACTTTGCAAAGAGGTAATTAATATGCTGTTAAACATCTTTCACATTTTCCACTGGCATTGGGCAAGAGGGTGGGTTTAGACTTGAAGGCTGGTCTATCAATCTGAATAATTCAATGTTAAATATCAGGCGCTCTTTTTGTTAAACCGACCTCATTCTGTAAACCTTGAAAAAGAAAAGTTCTAAAATAGCTTTTCACCATTTATGATACAATACATGACTAACTTACACTAGCACAAGCTAAGTGGGAGTACTACCAGGGTATTCCCAGATCATTCTGCTAATTGCATTCACTCCCAAAATTCATGTGTGTTCACACTACAAATTTTAGATAACTCAAGTGATTCAGGATTACTCCGAGATATATAGCTTGGGTGACATTTGTGTTATTGGGGTCTTTAGTCCCTCATCTGTAGCGGTATGGTAATAAAATCAAGAAAACATCTTTATGTTATTATTAAATAACTTGACATCCCATACTAGCTTGTCTTTATGTTGCTTTTATTTCTGTAAACAAGTGTAATGTAGAAAAAATGTTACCACAGTTGTCAGAAACTATTAGATATGAATCACTAAATCATAAAATAGAGTCAGCTTGTTTTCCAGAATCTCAATGTTTGCTTTTTTAGACAGGGTTACATCAAAGCACATCTCTCTACTCATGACAAGTGCAAGTTTTATGAGCACATTGGCTACAGTTACTCTTCTTGTGTGTCACCAGTGAGATCTAATGCCACAGTACTTAACCCAGAACAGGTTTGCTCTTGGAAATTACAGAGATACCAACTCTCCTGCATTTTGTGGGAGACTCTGCATTTTTGCTTGATCTCCCGCTCTCCCGCATTTTACAGAAATCTCGTGCATTTTCAAAGAAAATTTAGATAAATTAAAGTATATATACAATAACAATATTCTATTTGCCTTCCATACCTGTAGCCTAGCACTTTATTAAATAAATAAATATCACATGATATGGGTTGAGAAGAATTAATCATCCAAACAGTTGTATGTGTAAACAGGCAAAACAGTTCCCCCAAATCTCCCACATTTTGAAGTTCGAATGTTGGCATCTCTGAAATTATTTCAGTTAGTAGTTCTACCGAATATCAGGTTCACACAAATTTTAAAATCCATTGAGATCTAATCCCACAGTACTTAACCCAGGACAGATTCACTCTTGTATTTTCAGTGTGTATTCGAATTGAATGTCTGGTTAACACAAACCATTAAAATCAAGGCTAGTTTTTTAATTTGGAGTAAATTTAAGCAGGAGAAGTTTTAAAGCTCATCAAGTCCATGAAAGTGTTTTCAACTCAGAAAAAAATCAAATATACGTTCTCTCACAGGGGTTTCAATAGAAGCCAGCAACCGGCGAATTTCACCACCTACTTTCTATAACAATAACATTATTTTTTTAAGTTCCTCGAGTTTCTTGCTGACCCCCCTATGGGTACAATGGCCTACTTTAATACAGCCTGACTGTTACTTCAAATCTTATTGAAACTCCTGCTTTCATGTAATACTATGTTGTTTCACTAATTAGGACCTGTAGCTCAGAACTCCTTTAGATGACTACAAGGTGTTTGGTAATTATTTATTTTGTTGTCAAATTGATTCTAGAATAATTTATAAATTTATAAGTTATGAAGTCCATTTTATGACAACATTCATTAAGATGTAGCAAATTGAAGTATTTGGTGTTGCCTAATAAAAAACTTAAAATAATAATATTTTGATCAGTTTGCAGTATTACAAAGCCACTTTGGTGAAAAGACAGCTGTGAGCAAAAGTCAAGACAAAATGGAAACAAATTCCACTAGGAATAAACCAACAGTACAAGACGACATGGTTTCTTGTAATGATTCTTCTGCAGATTCTTTTAAAAATGAAAAAGTGGTTGTTCATCCACAAATAGAACTAGAAAAAGTTGAGAAAAGTTTTTCTGTACCAAATGATTCATCAAATTGTTTAGATCTGCAAAGAACTTCAGACACCATTCTGACAATAGAAACTCTTCTTCCCTCTTGTCCACCTCAAACACCACTTTCACCCTCTCCAAATCTACCCCCTCAACCACCACTCCCACCTCCACCTCCTCCAAGACCCCCACCCTTTGCTGGAGAAAATATAGGTGGAAAAGAGAAAATATTCTGGATGGTGAAGGATTTAATTTAATCTTTATCCTCATGTTTGTTTTTTTTTTAGTCTAAATCTCATATTTAGCAGGGTTGATAGGAGGAAAGATATCAATTAACATACAGGGCCTGGTTGCACGAAGCCTGGATAAGCTATCTGCCGGATAAGTGCTTTCTATTTCATGCAGTAAAACTATAATGATAGTTACTTGACACCATTTAAACCATTACTTTAAGAGTCTTCCACTTACTTAACAACCAGAGATAGAGAAATCAACAAAGACTGAAAGAGTCAAACAATCTTTGATTTATTAGTGACGACCCATTAGCTTTTATCCAGTGGATAGCTTATCCAGTCTTCGTACAACCAGGCCGGATTGTTTAGAACTTTTTCATGTGTAAGACTTGCTTTTACTAGCCTCCTTTAATTTGCAGCCATTTTGGTGTGACTCACCTTACTAAGGCAAGTCACACTAAAATGGCTGCGAAAAGGGCTAGGCTTTCACTAGTCAACGAAAAAATTAAATTTAATCAGGACTATGTTTGCTCTAAATTTACCTATAATAAAGAACAAGTTGAACTGTTCAAGCTGTTTTTATGTATCATAAACTAAGTTCTGGTAATCAGATCTGAGTGAGAAGGACCCATGCATCTACTGACCTAGCTATGATAACGAACCTTTTTTGCTCCAGTAAGGTTTCTGTATGAAACCAGTATTGGAACTAGCCATTTTTATTGATTCGTATCAAAATTTGTTTGATTTTCCCCCTTTATTTGGCTTGACTGGTTTTTAGACTCAAATACTTCAACGATATGAACCGGATGTATCATTTTGTATTTTCTCGGATGAAGTCATGAATTCGCGAACTTTCGTGGTGACTCCACTGCAACGCTAGTGGAGTATGTTTTTTTAGAAAGGCTTTGCCTGGCTCTCTGATGTTTAAAAAACCATAACACACGAAATAAAAAATATAAGCCAAGTTTGTTAGGTGATTTTGGTTGCTTTTGATGACACCTACAAAGGGTTCCGAAATTCGATTGCACAGCACCTTAGAATGCTAAATTTAGCAGCGGAGTATTGCAAACACGCACGTTTTCGTCGGGCAAGTTCCCAAGTTTGTGGTAATAAACAACTGACGTCAAGACTATGACGTCAGTAACTTGATTTGATTGGTTGTTTTGGCGGAGATACTAAGTTATGATTGGTCAAAAACTTGATCGAAACCGGTTTTTCCTGTTTTTTCACCGAGGCGTTTCATTAAGTAGTTTGTGTTTGTGACGAAGTTTGTTAGTTTGGGGCTTTCGTTGGTCGATGGTTTGGTGTTTTTGGTCTGTGAAGGTGAAATTCAACTAAGAACAGAATTTGGACAAGAAAGGCATTTTAAAGCAGTTTCTTTCCATATTTCTAACTTCAAAGTGATAGAAAGTTTGAAACAGTTTCTAATACTAGCAACAAATAACGATTTCCCTTATGACGGGGTTTTCCTTGAAGTCGTGATTCGTAGACCCAAAAAAGACGAAAACTGAGAGTCAAAATTCTTTTTGCAGTTTGTTAATGTGCGGTCGTTCAGTTGCTCAAGGTGAGAGTTGCCTCCGTTTGTGAGAAAGAACGAAAAGACTTGGAAAGTATAGCGTTTGCCAACGGGTAAGAAGTTATAAAACCTGTAGCAAATTTTAAATTTTGCTTCTTCATTTCAATGCGTGGTAGGAGGAATCCGAGACTAATGAAGAGAAAAATGTCTCCGGAAAGACTTAGCGCCGGGAAGCACAGCGATAAAGAACTTTGGTCGATGCTATCAATGGCACTGGAAAAGAAGAAAGCAAACAAGCGAAAGCGGGAACCAGATATGTTTCGAAACGCTGTACTGGAATTGACGGTACAAAGACTGAACGACGAAATAACTGATAGATGTATGAAAAAGATTAAGCGGAGAAGAACAGACGAAAATTATCGCTGGAAAGACGAACAAAATGGTTGGAGTATGAATGCTTCGTATCAAGATGACGACATTTTAGGTATTGACGATTTCTTTAGTAAACTGAGTTGCAAATCATGTGAGGAAACGAGTTCAAATTCTGATAAACAGACAAAGGAAGAGGATTTTGATCATCTAAGGTCTTCTGGTGGCCACAGTGATTCCCCAGTACCTGTGATTGATTCCGACGTAACAAATAGAACTTTTTCAAGTCCATGTCGAAAGGAAACAGAGGACTCTGTTAGGCTTTCATTTGAAAATGTGAAACTCTGTGCCTGTTGATTAAGCGAAACGGTTGAATATAGTATTTTTTTAGTGTTTGAAGATATTTATATATGTTTTTAAAAGTTTTTATATTTATTTGTAAATAAAAAAGTCTCGAATTTTTTGAACAAGGAATTCTGACAAGAGTTATAGTATTTATTTTAAAATTGTTACATATGATTTAGTGAAACAAATTAGTTTTCATACTGTATGCTAGGAGAAACTGAATTTGTGTAAGTTTTGATGACTAAGTCTAAGATAAGTTTCCATTTTAAAGACTTTAAAAGATTTGATTAGGTGTTTAGGATTATGACATTTGTTTTGTCATGTCAGTAAATTCCTCTCTTTTACTTCCAAAAGTCCTTACATGATCTTCACTGGATGAAGGCGATTGGGTCCTGATGATTGTCTGGATGTCATCAGTGAAGGATGCATACTGAATGGTAAATGCCCTAAAGGAATGTAGTTTAATTTGAAATAAACAAATAGTTATTCAAAATTACCTGTTGTAATAAAACAGGCTTGAATTTAAACTCTCGATAGTATTTAATTCATAATGACCCCGAAAAGTTTCAGATTTTCAAATACTGGTGCAGGCAACCAAATGTTTTGAACTACTATTAAAACTTTCTGTTTGCATTTGATATAAAGTGGATGCTGGTTTTCTGTGCAACCTTGTAATTCTTTAGGGTTATGTATATAAATAAGAACTTTGTTCAGAAAAATTATGGAGTAAGTGATAGCCATTTGGGGGAAATTGCAAGATGTGTTCTAAAGTATAAGAAGAACAGCCAAGAGTTCTGATATTTTTAATGAACTTCATGTAATGATACATTGTAAACATCCACACAGGATTGCTGCATTGGGTGCCAATAACCAGTTGCAGCTGAAGGCTGAGGGTGGCGCACTGGAATGTAAAGAGACCAGGAAGGCCTGTGGTGTTCTTTATTTGAATTTTGGTTTCGAGTTGAAAGAAGTCAAGAAGGAAAAGACTGACCATTGTAATTGTAGCCTAAACACTGCTATCCTCTGCAATTTACATTACCAGGCATATTAGCTGTTGCAAGATAAAGTAGTTGTGTAGTTAATGATCTATTTAAAAGTAGTATTGTAGAATGTTGTGTGGGGAAACACGTGCTTGTTCTTGTCAGGCTTCAGTTTGGCTACAAAATTGGAGGGATAAAGAAAAGACTTTCAAGGAGAGATGCCACCTAGAAAGGCAAGATTGGCCTTTTGTTAAGTTCCAGGGTAAACATTTTCCATTGTGGGAGTAATAATCACTTGACAAGTGTGATTTAAGATGGAACTTTAAGTTGGAAAAGGAATGACAGTTTAATGGAGTGGGAAACCAAGTACATTGAAGAAAGCAGTGTGAGATAGGAAGGATGCTTAAGTCCCAGTTTGGGTAGTTTTGGCACAAGGTTCCTTGAATAAAGTTAAAGCCCTTATTGAGGTCGTGCCCTAAGAACTTAAGTTGTCAGTGTGGTTTCATAACATGTAGCAAGTCTTCATTCCCTACTTGCATAGCACCCTTGTAGTTAAAGAATTGATGAACTTTTGCAAGGATTACAAACCTTCAGGCTATCCCTTGCCAGGTAAAGAGCTGGTTCCTCCAATGAGGCAGATCAGATGAGCAATTCTGTGTGTCAAGTGTCCTTGAAGAGTTTACTTTACATGCTGGCTGTGTAGGTTGCTGCACCTCTTTTGGTCTGTTTTGGTCTTGCTCTTCAAGAAAGCAGTTCTGTAACATACAGTTTTTCAACACTTGTTATTGCATGATTGTTTATCTTCCTCTGCTATATAGAAAAACTGACTCGAGTGTGATGGGATTAAAATAAGAGACAATTACCTTTAAATTCGACAAAACACGGTTTGGTAAGTGCTTGACTTAAATTCATGCAGTAATCTGCCCTTCCTGAAAAGTGAGGCTGAGATGAACTTCAATTTTGTTTTGGGTTGAATCCAGTTAGAAAAATAATTGTTGGGCTCTTCAATTAATAAGGCCTTGGTGGTACAGTATGGGAAAGAGAGACATCCTTGTTAAAAGAAAACGTTGCACACTATAATTAGTTTCAGCCAACCCTTCAACGATCCAGATGCTGGTGTAGTCTAGCAACGTCCATTGAACTTAAGTATTGATCATTGGTGTTGGCAGTTTTCCCAAGAATTTATCCGAGTAAAGCTTTCCTGTGCACAAGTGACATTTGTAGAGTTGCATTAGA
Organism: Hydrozoanthus sils; assembly: GCA_027575215.2. Taxonomy (NCBI): domain Eukaryota; kingdom Metazoa; phylum Cnidaria; class Anthozoa; order Zoantharia; family Hydrozoanthidae; genus Hydrozoanthus; species Hydrozoanthus sils. The sequence goes on along the minus strand of JAOBRD020216339.1, from coordinate 12,402 downwards.
TATCTGTTCAATTCCTTTGTGAGTTATAAGGTCCTTTTGAAGTAATTAGCTATTCTATTCCATGCGGTACATCTTGAACACCTCAATTAGTAATTCCACTACATGCTGATTATTGGTTGCAGAAATGCATTATTATATTCTGTTACAAAAGTTGCTTTTTCAAGTTCTGTCTATCCAGTCATGTGCCAAGTCTGTTGTGGTAAAAAAAGTCTCTGTTAACATTTTTAAACAATTCTATAATAATCTTGTTGACTTTGAAGAAGTAGCATGCAAGCAGTGCACATGTGTGTGTAGTATTTTTTCCATTTTTCATTATACACGCTCTTTGTGGTATTGTCTCTATATTTACGTTGCTGAATTCCAAGCTCTGCAAAGTGTTAAAAACCAAGGAGATTTTGTGTAGGCAGTTTGTGAAGACATCTTAATGCAGACAGCAATCCCTGACAGCCTGAGTTAGTGACAATGTTCTGTCCTTTGGTATAGTGACTGTTGAGAATTTGAAGATTCTAAATGACCAAGAAGGCCATAGGCAATCAAAACAACGGGTATCCTAGTACATCATTGTTTGGAAACATAAAATATGTGTATTTTGGCAAAGGATAGTGATACATCAATCTTGATCACTGGAAGCCATTGCAGGACTTAGGTGTTGTAATTTGAAAGGCCATTGTTGTGTTTGGTACTTGAGAGCTGGTTTGGTTTGCATTGTACAACTTTACTTATTTTCGTAAAAAGTAGAATCTTGTGGTTTTAAAAAAATATGGAGGATTCTAAGCAGCATTTGGTTTGATATGACTTTGTATAGAATGTACATAGGCATATGTGCAAATTTTGCAGTTTCTTATCCAGGCATTCTTGTTTGTGCAACAATTCTGGAGTTTCAAGTTCTACTGCAAACGATGTCATCAAAAGAAAGATGTATGAAAAGTCTGTCTAAGCTTTGGCTAACTCATCATGTTGACATTTGAACTGGACCATACAAAGACGCAGGTAGCTGCCAATATTAATTATTTTGGTTATCTTGAGAATTCATTATTTTCTCCCCTTTGGCTTTTCAATCTATGCTTGGTTAAACCAATCCTGAAAAAGAAACATTCTCTGTGGATTTTTCAAACTTCGTCAGAGCTGTGTTGGAAAGATTATCCTACCACCAATCAACACTTTGCACAGATGTCTACAAGTGGGTGTTTTATTATTTCCTAACTTTTGTTAGTGCAAAAGGTTTTTCTTTCTTCAGTGTTTGATTTGCATATTTCAGTTTGCTTTGTTAGTAGATCCCATTTAATGTTGGTGAGTTTTGTTGAGAGAAATGATAGAAAAGCATGTGTATGTAGTATTTTTTGGAGTTTGTTTTGTCCAGGCTCTTGTTTTATGCTGCTTTGGAATTTCAAACTCCAGTCCTCGGTGACCTGCGACAAGTTTCATCTAAGCCTCTGACCCACATCTAAAGAGGGTACCTTGTGTAAGCACCAACAGCAGTCACCTCTCAGCCTCGGTTTGTTGAGTCTATGTCAAGTCCTGAGAGTATCGGAGTCCAGTGTTTTTCAAATTGCAAGTTTGCAGTCAGTTAAAAAGTGGCAGTTAATCTAGGCCTTCTCCAAAGTTTGCTGCATGTAAACCCAACAACTGATCAAGCAGATTGAAATTGGTTTCACATTTCATTAAGGTATTCAAGTGTTGTTAACAATGCAATGATAAAGTCCCAAAAGCCATGTTAGTGATAAATAGTTTCTTTCCTTGGAAGGTACTGATTGAGATAGGAAGCTGTGTCTCTTGTTGATGTACTGAACATTTGTAATGTAGACCTTTGTCTGTTTCTGCAGTCAATGTCTTGAAAGTTATTCGGTCATACATTTGGTCAACATGTACTGTATGGTTTTTTCCTTCAGTGTTTGATTTTGCAAATTTGAGCATGTTCTGTTAGAAGGTCCCACTTACTGGTGGTCAGTTGTGTTGAGAGAAAAGATGATAGAACAGTATGTGTATGTAGTATTTTTTGCAGTTTCTTTTGTCCAGGCTCTTGGGTTCATGCTGCCTTGGAATTTCAAGTTTCAATCCCCAATTTTGGCCCAGTCGTCAGTGCTTTGAGACCTGTCAGTTTTTTCCAGTTTCGTCTATGCCTCTGACCTACATTTAAAGAATTTATTGCCAGTTAACGCACAACATCTGCAGTCACCTATAAGCCTGAGTTTGTTGAGTATTAATCCAGTCCTGAGAATATCAAAGTCCATAGCTACACATTGAGAGACGACATCTAGACTCCTGACCAGCGTTTTCCAAAATGCAAGTTTGCAGTCAGTTAAGAAGTGGCAGTTTATCTAGGCCTCCTCCTCAATTTGCTGCACATAAACCCAACGACTGGTTGCAGATTGAAATTGGTTTGGCATCACTTAAAGGTATTGGAGTATCGAAAACAATACATTGATATAGTCCAAAAATTGTGTCCTTTTTCATAACTTTAGTGCAGATAGTTTCTTTCCTTGAGTAAATATATAACAGAAGGTCCTGGTTGAGATAGGAAGCTGTGTCTCTTGTTGATGTAGACCTTCGTGTGTTTTTGCAATTAACATCTTGAAATTTTTTTTGGTCACACAAATTGATATTAAATGTAGTGTGAGAGGTTTTTACCATCAGTTTTTGATTTTGCATATTATTTGAGCGTGTTGGAAGATCCCATTTATTTGTGGTCAATTTTGTTGAGAAAAATGATGATTAAAACAGTATGTATATGTAGTAATTTTTTCAGTTTCTTTTGCCCAGGCTCTTGCCTCCTGCTGCCCTGGATTTCAAGTTTCAATTCCCAATATTGGCCCAGGCGTCAGTGCTTTGAGACCAGGCTGTTTCTTCCACAAGTTTCATCTAAGCCTCTGACCAACATCTAAAGAATTATTGCCAGTTAATGCATCCACGGTCACCTATAAGCCTGAGTTTGTTGAGTATTAGTCCAGTCCTGAGAATATCTAAGTCCATAGCTACACATTGAGAGACGGCATCTAGACTCCAGCGTTTTCCAAATTCAAGTTTACTGTCAGTTAAGAAATGACAGTTTATCTAGGCCTCCTCAATTTGCTGTGCATCAACCCAACAAATGGTTGCAGATCAAAATGGGTTTGGCATCTATTAAAGGTATTGGAGTGTCATAAACAATACATTGATATAGTCCAAAAGTTGTGCCCTTTTCATAACTTTAGTGCTGAATAATTCCTTTCCTTGAATAAATACATAGCAGAAGGTACTAGTTGAGATAGGAAGCTGTGTTTCATGTTGATGTAAACCTTCATGTGTTTTTGCAGTCAACATCTTGAAAGTTTTTTGGTCACACAAATTGACATTATGTAGTGAGGTTTTTTCCATCAGTTTTTGATTTTGCATATTATTTGAGCCTGTTGGAAGATCCCATTTATTTGTGGTCAATTTTGTTGAGAGATGGAAGATCCCATTTATTTTTGGTCAATTTTGTTGAGAGAAACAATGATTAGAACAGTATGTGTATGCAGTATTTTTTTGTAGTTTCTTTTGTCCAGGCTCTTCATGCTGCCTTGGAATTTCAAGTTTCGATTCCCAATATTGGCCCAGTTGTCAGTGCTTCGAGACCTGTCAGTTTCTGCCACAAGTTTCATCTAAGCCTCTGATCACATCTAAAGAGTTATTGCCAGTTAATGCACATCATCAGTTGTTGCCTTTTAGCCTGAGTTTGTTGAGTCTTAGTCCAGTCCTGAGAATATTTAGGTCCATAGCTACACATTGAGAGACAGCATCTAGACTCCAGCATTTTCAAAATGCAAGTTTCTCCTCAGTTTGCTGCTCATAAACCCAACAACTGGTAAAGATTCAAATTGGTCTGGCACCTCATAAGGTATTGGAACATCAGAAACAATACATTGATATAACACCAAATTATGTGCATTCGGTATTCTGGATTGTTTTAACATATTATGGTAGGAGAGTGTTTTCTGTTGTGTTTTCTTGCTTTTCCTTTCTTTCAATCAGTTAAGAGACTTGCATTAATTTAGAATGAGTCATCATTTGTTTGCATGAAAATTCTCAAGGCAGTTTTTATAGAAGAAACATTGAAACTCCAGAGGGCTTTTTAACCTGGCTAGTACTTGACAAATGGTATAATTTCTGCTTCAAAGGTATTGTATTGTAGTTAATAATTATTTGTATCTTGTCACATAAGTAAACTGTTAATGTTTTGGTAGAATAATGTTTTTAATTCAATTCTGTGCTGGATCTGTTTGTAAAACACTTGTCCAGGATGATAACTGAAAGATAATACTTAAATGTTTGTAGACTACTTTTATTCAGTTTTCCTGCATTTTTCAAACCATCAAACTGCATATATTTTTTTGTTACATTTGTAACATTTGTAGTTTAAGAATGAATGAGAATTGTGTGTTGATCTTCTTTTCGTGATAGATAGCTATATTATTAGAAGGTATGTGTATGTAGTATTTTGCAGTTCTTCTCATTTAGGCTCTTGTCTTGCTGCACTCTGTGGGTTTCAAGCTTCACACCTAAATTTGGCAGGATTATCAAGTATCAGAGTTGCTCCTAATTCTTGACACAAGCTTCAGCTTAAACCTGTGTTTTACAACAAGTGTTTCAAGTCTAGCCAGTTTATAAGAACGGCATGTCTAGTTACCAACCTGGAAAACCAGTCCCAGAGAAAGATTTCCTGCTATTATGTCTAGTATCAATTGCCAAAGGAAGATATATTTTTCAAGCTCTGGTTGCATCAAATTCAGTCTCTTAAGGTATAACAAAGTTGATGTTTACAAAATTAATAAACTATAATAGTGCAAAGCTTTGTACATGCTCATTTCATAATCATCTTTTAGTTTGAGAAATATTGTCGTGCTTTATTTCTTCCATTGTAATAAATATATTTTGTGCAACTAGGGTCGTATTTGCATAGTTGTAGTGTTTTGCAGCTTTTTTGTCTCCATGTTTCATTCAGGGATTCCTCATTCTGCTTGCAAATGGGTTGTCATAGTGTTGAGAAAACATCTGGTTCGTGGGGAAAAAAGGTCCATCTAATTGTCCGTTGCATAGCCTCTTTCTCAGTGGTCAGCGAAAACCCACAAGTTTATAGTAAGAGTGCTTCTCCAGAGCGCATCTGCTTTCAATCTGAGCTGCATACTAGATCTACTCCAATAAAAAGTGTTTCACCTATACCACATCTTATTCCAAGTTGGGAACTTAAAATAGAGAAAAGCACAGCAGTTACTTCGACACCAGTTGTTTCTTTGCTGCATACAAACCCTGATACCTTTGCAAAAGGGAAGTCATGCATTCCAGCCATTGCAACTTTTCTTGATGGCCATCAGTATGCTGTTAGAACTTTCAGAGTCATGCTTATCCTTGGTTAAAAGGCCAGTACAATGTCTAAGCTTTTAATGCATTGATTATTTAGTTATTGATGATTTTTGTGTTTGGACCTAGACAATCTACTCTGAACATTTCACATAGTTTTGTTTCTTAGTCATTCACTGCAGTGGAAAGATGCATAAGTTATGTAAAATAGCACAAATTTTGTGTATATATCCAAAGGTATTTTGCAGCTTTCTTGCCAGGCTTTGGTATCTGCGCGGAATTTGTGAATCCAAAGTTTCAAGGTTTGAAAGCCAGTTTGGACTCTCTTACAACACTTGCCAAAACTTCATTGTCCAGAAGAGTTCTACTCCAGTATATTTCATCCCTCATCTCTTGTCAACATGCAAGTCCTCTGTTTAGGAATTGGTCAGCTGTGAAAGGTTTTTTCATTCTTAATTGCAAACATCTTTTTTACCTTTCTGTTGTAAACTTTGGGTGGGAGGGAATTAACTTGCTTCTTATTCAGTTTTATAGTTTGTCATCAAAGATCAAATTGGCAACTTCACATCAATAGAAGATAAGAATTTTTACTTTCAGTCTGTGTGTTTTTGATCATTAGTTTGTTTTTTAAGTTTCTGGTTTTTTTGGGGGGGGAGGGTGTTGCTTACTCTTTTATTTTACTCGATTGTGAAAGGCATATTGCACAGGAAAAAGGAATTAATCCATCAAGTAAATTCGGAAGCCAGGAGTGAGGCTACAAATGTGAGAGTTCGGTTTGCAACAAGACAATTTTATTTCTTTTCTTTGGTCAATTTAACTTTGGGGGGAGGGTGAAAACACTGGCATCAGATTCATTTTCATCATTCGGTTTTTCAATTTGTGTTTTTGGGGGGACGGGTATGTCTTATTCTTTTATTCTATTCAGGACTGTGACAGGCATATTATACAGGAAAATGCACTTGTTCATTGAGTAAATTTGGAACCCAGGAGAGAGGCCACAAATGTAAGAGCCGATCAGTTTGCATTGAAACAATTTTGTTTTTCTGCTTTTGTTGATTTAGTTTTTTGGGGGGAAGGGAAAAACTCACCTCTTATCCAGTTTATAGTTTTGCCATTAAGAATTGGAAAACTTGAGAGGACGCCCAGCTGCCGTGTTTGAGCATCTCCAACAGAAGATAAGAGTTTGTGTTTTTTTACCATTCGGTTCTTAGGTTTTTGTTTCTTTGGGGGGAGGGGTACATCTTACTCTTTCGTTTTATTCGGTACTGTGACAGGCATATTACACTGGACAAAGTGCTTACCCATCAAGTAAATCAGAATCCAGAGAGAGGCCACAACTGCAAGAGTCATTCAGTTTACAGTGAGACTTTTCTACTTTTGTCGATTTAATTTTCGGGGGAAAGGAAAACTCACCTGATATCCACTTTATAGTTTTGCCACTTACAATGGAAAACTGAGAGGAAGTCCAGCTGCTGTTTTTGAGCATCTCCAACAGAAGATAAGAATTTGTATTCTCTATCATTCAGTTTGTGTTCTGGGGGAGGGGTATATATTACCTTTTGTTTTATTCGACACTGTGACAGGCATATCACACAGGAAAATGCACTTGTCCACCAAGTAAATTCGGAATCCAGAGAAGAGATCATAAATGTGAGAGCCTTTCAGTTTGCATTGAGACTTTTTTCTTGCTTTTTGTCAATTTAATTTTTGGGGGGAGGGAAAACTCACCTCTTATCCAGTTTATAGTGTTGCCATTAACAATGGAAAACTGAGAGGAAGTCCAGCTGCCACATTTGAGCATCTCCAACAGAAGATAAGAGTTTTTTTTTTATCATTTGGTTTTTCAGTGTATCTTTTATGGGGGGAAGGGTATGTCTTACTCTTTCGTTTTATTCAGTACTGTGACAGGCATTATCACACAGGAAAGTGCACCAAGCCATCAAGTAAATTCAGAACCGAGGAGAGAGGCCCCAAATGCGCGAGCTGTTCGGTTTGCACTGAAGCAATTTGTTTTTTTGTTTTTTTTTTTTGCATCTGTCAATTTCTTTTTGGGGGGAGGGAAAAACTCACCTTTCATATCCAGTTTATAGTTTTGCCATTTACGATGGAAAACTGGGAGGAAGCCCAGCTGCCATGTTTCAGCATCTCCAACAGAAGATAAGATTAAGTTTTCTTTGTCATTAAGCCTTTCAGTCCACATTTTTAGAATAAGTAATTTTCTGCCATTCATGAAATGGGGGGAGGGTTACATAACTCATCTTCTATTCATTTTTTAAGTTTTCCTTAAGAACTGTAGATCAGTGAGAAGTGTAGTTCGGAACAAGTTCTTGACTGCAGTAATGGAAAGATTGGAGTTGATATCTTGGTGAATAATCTTTTTTGGAAAGTCCTAAGCCATTGTGGACAATGAAGTGTTTCTCTTAAGATATAAGATTTGATTTCTATTTTAATCAATAATAACCCTCAATCTTTTTTTATTAAATCTTTCTTTTAAAATGCATATTTTTTTATAAATGTATGTTGTACTAGTGAAGCAAAGGTAGATTAAACATAGAGTAAACTAGTGTTTGATTTGCAAAAAGTATCCAATATACTTGAATTTGATATCTTGCCTTTTCAAGAGCGCAATGTTTTATATTTGTCACTACAAAGAAGTGTCTTGAATTCCACTTTTAACTTTTTCTTTTTTACTCAAATTGTAAATTTGGGGGGAGGGGTATAGTATTTCACCAGTTTGCTTAATTTCAAGCAGATAGATATGAGTCCTTGATACCCATGGGTAGAAAAAAGTGGTGCTTCTAGTGGTGCTTCTAGTGGTTGGATCTCTTGAGAATGCAGAAATAGGTTTGCCATAAGTAAGTGTAACTCCAAAAGTACAAGGAAATATACTTGTTTTGTAGATAAACTTGTAAAAAAGTAGAATTTTAATCTTGGTGGTATGATTACTTAGTGACTGAAATTTCTTGTCATGTAACTAATAAAATGTGGATAATTTTTGTAAAATTATGTAGAATTAATTTTCTCAGAGCCCAATATGCCTGGTAGTGTTAGGATGCTAGTATGTCTGGTAGTTTAAGTTGGGAGATATGACTTTTTTGTCAAAGCTGTTTGCTCATTTTTTCCAACCATAGTTCTTGTTTTGCCAAATCAGAGGATAGCAGTTCTACTAATACCTACATAGCTAGAAAGTGTAACTTGGCTAGTTTGTTTGGGGGTTGGTTTGCCTTTTATTCAAAGAGAACAAAAAAAAATTGTAAGGAAGAATCAGAGGTAGCTGCCATGGACTTGAGAGGATGAAGGAAAGCCCCTGGAGGAGAGGTGAGTTGGGTTTGTTGATCAGGTCGTATTAAGTCCTCTATGTTCCACCCCATTTATACAATACAATTTTTTTTACTTCTAAAGATGTAAGAGTGGCAAACATATTATATTTTAGAAGTTTTCATTAGCATTGATTAACAATTTAAGTAATAAATTGTTTTAAGCCATTTTTTTCTTGTTTTGGTGGTTTATGCGTGGAGTGGAGCATAGAACCGTTAATATGACCTTATATGTTCTATGGTGTTGCCTGTTAAACGTTGTGTTTTGTATATATATATATATATATATATTGCTAATGTTCGTTGTCAGTTCTATTGGTTGTGATTAATCATTGTGGTGACTGTTTTAGTGATAAGTAAAGTGTATCGTGTGTTGGTAGTAAGATTTTTGATGGCCAAATGCAGAGAGTGGAATTGCCAACAAGGTAATAACTAAATACAGAGAACTGCTAGTGGAAGGAAGTTTTAAAATGTCAAAAAAAAAATAAGTTTTTTGATAATATCTTGTTTATCTGTATTGCTGTAAAATGTAAAGGTTTTTTTAAGAGTGAATTTTGATTCTCTTTTCAGATTACAAAATTACTGATACAGCTAAGAATAATACAGAAAAAACTGTCACATTTAAAAAATATGAGTTTGTATTAAGTTAATGTTATCTTGTCAAGTGCTTTGTTTTGCATCAGCTAAATAATGGTTTAGGTTGTTAAGTGGGTAATTCAATAGGAATCAAAACTCTAATTATGCTGTAAACTGTAAAAAATCCTACATTTAATAGGTAAGATACCAAATTGATAGGATAATGTCAGTATGCCCATTTCTAATAAACACATACCTTTAGACACCTTTAGCAAAGGTTCAAACCAGGAAATAAAAAGCATTTTTTATTCCAGATATTACTTGTTTTAACCACTTTAAGTTAATGTGACTTTTAAGGCACTCCATTTCATTTAAACATTTGCGAGCTGTTAAATTCAAGGTTTCATAGAGAAATAAAAAATACTGCTGTGTGGTTTTGGTATATAATAAAGGCAAATAAGCTGATCAAGAAGGTGAAGAATGTTCAACTTCAATGGCATTGCAAAAAATATTCTCGACTGTTATTTATATACTGTACTTCCTTGTGTTATAGTTCTTTGTGTTTAGTCACATACAAAATTGTACATATAGTGATTTTTATTTTGGTTGACAACATTTGTTTGCAGATTGTAAAATTCAATAGCAATTTTTTCTTTACAACGTTTTTCTTTTTTATCTCTTTAAAGTTATGTTATTGATATGTTTTTTTTAATGCTGTAATGTTTTACAGACAAAGAAAAAGGAATTTGATCAAAAAGAGTGTAGAAGTGTATTGATATGTTTTTTTTAATGTTGTAGTGTTTTAAAGACAGAAAAAATAGAATTTGATCAGAAAGAGTGTAGAAGTTTTAAGGAGATTCGAGTACAATAATTTAGAAGGTTTTGGAGATACAGTATATGTTAGAACCTGTCTGTTCATTGCATTATTTTCTGATTATGGTCCCATTGAATTTGCTTGCAGGAAAGGGTGTAGGGCATGATTGAAAGATATGTTTTTGGGGGAGACTGATGGAGATGAAGACGGGGCAATGTGTGTGTGGTGTTGGCTTTCAGGATAGGAGTGGCTGCTAGGAAGAAATCATTTTGGGTTTTGAAGGAAAGGTAGAGTATTATTCTATTCTTTGTATCATAGCGGTTTGTTTTGATTGTGTGTAATTTATCGTAGCTAAATATACTCTTTAGGTGTGTTTTTGCTAGAGATGCAAGCGCAAGGACAAGCACACTTGGAAATTTGCAAAGAGCAAATGCAAGCACAAGAAAAAGGAAATTTTTCTTTTGCATCTGCGTTTGCTTCTTTAGTGAGAACTCACCCTTACTAAACAAATACAAAATGTACTTATCTTATTGTCGATTCTACTTTCATCTCCAGGGTTTGAATGCTGGCGTTTAGAAGTGTTTGTGACCTGAAGTGCTGCGCAAAGTTTTCAAGTGGATTTTCGAGTTCAGTTTTTAAACTTTTTATAAATCCTGAAGCTTTTTTTTTAAAAAAAAAAATCAGTTTTCTAGCACGTGCCTAGGTGCTGTGCTGCTCTGCACTGGACTAGGCCTACGTTTCCAGGCTTTTTTCCCTCTGATTTAAAAAAGTTGAAACAAAAGGCAGGGTTTTCCTGGTTTTTCGTAGCCGGCAGAGCAGCTGTGTTAAGTCACATCAAAAACTATTTTTAATAGAAGCAACCAAGCACTTGTTTTTATTTTGACCTACAGACTGGTAACGTTAACTCTTAAGTTTTGCCAGAAGGATATTTGTGATAAAAATTGCCAGGAGCTTTGTTCTAAGGAAAACCATTTATATTTGGTTTGTATATGAATTTGGATCAAATAGCATCGACTATTTGGGTTTTTTTATGTTTTGCGTATAACACCAAGAAAAATTAAAAGAATGGTTTAAATTATTGTTCTGTGCGTGTTTTGTGTATGGGATAGGGACATTTAACCACACCATCGACTTGACTGAAATGATAAATGCTTTCTATGAAAGTGATTGATAAGGAACAATCAGATGTTGCCTCTTTTACTAAGAATTTGGTCAAGAGGAGTTCGATTTTTTCAGAACTTGGAAATTTTTGACGAAGCAATAGACCTTTCTCATAAATGGCAGCGATTTTAATATTCTTTTGTCTTTATTCACATTTGACCGGTTAGCCTCGCTTTGAGCAACATATTCTTTTGTTTCCTTAACTCGAGAGCTAGGCTAACCAGGTAAATTTGAATATAGACAAAAGAATGTTGAAATCGCTGCCATTTATGAGAAAGGTCTATACCACAGCCAAATAATTTTTAGGATACGTTCATGTCTATAAAAATTCGCGGTGGTGGATCGTGTCGCCAGTCCTTTCGTTTAAATGGCAGTGGATCCAGTGAATGGTGGTCGTTCATGGGTTCATCAACGTCTCGTTTTTTTTGGACGAGAAAGCAAAATAGGGGATTTTGTTTCGAGACGTCAATACCGTGGTCGAGTTGGAGCACTCGTTCCAAACCCCACCCTCCTGAGTAACTGGATATTTATGCTGGATCTTGATGGTTTTGAATACACCTTTTTGGGAAATCTTGAAAATGGTGGTCCTTGTTTCCATCCCCTGTAACAACTGTGGATCTAAAGAATGGCCCTAATCCCTTGATACAAGTGGCGGATAAGAGTAAGATTCGTACCCTAGAAGCAATGGGAGATCTAGTCGATCAAGGGTTAATTAACGTCATTTCAAGAAATATGAACGCGTTTGGTTGTACGCGCTAAAAGAAAATCCATTATTTTTCTTGACATTTTGAACCGAGACAAGCGTAGGTGGTTCTGCGATTTTCAACTTTCCTAAATTTTGAAAAAACTAAAGCGCTCTTGAAACTTTTAATTATACTACTTAAAAAGGTTTTTAAAAAAATTCGAATTTTTACAACTGTCGCGGCACTCTCGATTTTAACAGTCACTGACTCCTAAATGTTGCAAATAAATCTATAATAAACACGGTTTATAAACACACTGCTCTGGAGTTCATATTCCGTGTCTGGATTTTTTTCCAATATTATTGGCACTAATAAACTGCCGAAACTGAAACTATACGATTATTAATTTTTAGAAAAAATCCACTCTTTACACAGGCTTCCCAAACGTAAAATTCGACTTTTTCCATGCATCTACGAACCTTATTACGATGGACTTCATGTACTTAGTGTTAGCTAATACGTAAGTGACAACTGC
>JAOBRD020216230.1:0-18338 GCA_027575215.2 Hydrozoanthus sils | reverse complement strand
CTTGTCATTTTCATTCAGCACCTTGTCATTTTCATTCAGCACCTTGTCATTTTCATTCAGCACCTTGTCATTTTCATTCAGCACCTTGTCATTTTCATTCAGCACTTTTCTATTTTCATTCAGCACCTTGTCATTTTCATTCAGCACCTTGTTGTTTTCAGAGCTGCAGCCTTATTATTATAATGAAAATTGGAGTTAAAACGGATAAAACTGTGGTGTTTCAACTTCATATTTTTTCCAAGTTCTTGAGGGTTTCAAACGATTCCTTGAACAATGTAAGTCTGAGCCAAAATAATAGGTCAGCAGCCTTTCAGTGCTTGTTGTCATAGTGCTAACTTTGTAACCGCCCAATCAGAGCACACATACCAGAAACAGCTGTTGTTACGTTTTGTAACAGGCTGTTTCTCGTGTCTTTTAGCTGGCTAGAACACTGAGCAGTCTATCTTGGAAAGTTCTGGCATTCTGTGAACATATCTCAAAAAGTTGCGTTTCGTTCCCGTGTGAACGGGGCCTCGGGCGACAAACAGTAACACGCTAATGAATCAAACGCTGTCCAGGTTAAAGAGTTTTTGGAAAGTTTCAATAATCTAGCCGAGTTAAATTTCTTCACCATCGGGTAACTTTATTCTTCTTGGAGTATTTTGTTTCGACGTTCTTTTTTATCTTCTTTTTTTTGAGGGTCTCTAAAACATGTTTGGGCTCTTGAGAACCCTCGTCAGTTCAAGAGCCAAAACATGTTTTAGAGACATCAAAAAGAACGTGGAAACAAGATACTCCGAGAGGAATAAAGTTACCTGAAGTTAAAGAGTTTTACCTCCATTTTTAACATTTATGATGATTATGACAATGACAAAAGTAATCATAACATAACCATAAAAACAACAATAACAGTGGTGCTGTACCTGGCGCGATGTTAAATGCCAATGAAGTCGCCTGGCCGCTAAGCCCACCATCACGTATCGGTTGAGAGGAGACAAACTCACTGATATTGCATTGGGCCCTAAGAGGACATGGCGAGAATGCAAATGGTCAAAGAGCATAAAGACTTGTTGTAAATTGTAAAAACTAATTATTTTATTTTGGTGATAATAGTAAACAAACAAACAAAAAGTTAACAAAATAAATTAACTATTGATAAGTTTCGTGTGTATATTTAACACACTATAACACCAAATTTGCAAAACAATGCATATTTTTATCAGCGGTACAGTGGCAGAGCTGGTATCGTATTTGACTCGCAATCACAGAGCTCCGAGTTCAAGCCCCGGTTAGACCACTTCATTGTGCTCTTAAGCAAGACACTTTATCCGACTTGTTCAAGCTGACTCAGCTCTATAAATGAGTACCAGTTCTGCTGGAAGCTAACCTGCGATAGATTAGTGTCCTGTCCAGGGGGGGTCAAAGACTCTCATCCGCTTAGCACAATGGAAACCGGAGATGAACGCCGGCATAACTTGGCTCGAGAAAGGATATAGCTAGCTTTTTTGCATTTTACTATAATAACAATGTTATTACAAATGTCGAAATATCATTTTAGTTAATCAAGTTTATCAATTACCAAATTTCTTGCTGAAGAGACACTGGCCAAGGTTGTTCTTTCTTAAGGAGTAAACGCCAAGCACTCCGTCATCCGGGAAACCATTGGAACTTGGAACAAAAGCGGCAAGCATCGTGGCATCGGAAGCAACATCTACACTTGCGTCATTGTGGATCTTGCAACTCGGACACACTATGTTCTTATCGGCTGTGGAGAATACAACCCTTTCAGTCCCAATCGGTTTATCAACATCTAACTTCTCCTTACACAACTCAACCATTTCAGTCCAAGCCAGTTTATCATTATCTAACTTCTCCCTACATAACTCATCCCTTACAACCTCAGCCAGTTTATCAACATCTAGTTTCTCCTTACATAACTCAGCCCTTTCAGTCCAAACCATTTTATCAGCATCTAACTTCTCCTTACATAACTCAACCCTTTCTGTCCAAACCAGTTTATCAACATCTAGCTTCTGACATAACACATACAAAACAAGACATTTGGCAATGAGTAAATAGTAATCGATAAAGAAGACTCAACTGAAATGGTGTGACTTATTTAAGGGGACGAGCAGGTTCAGAATTGTTGGTGGAGTCGATACGCTCGAAGGGCTTTAGATTCAATAAAAACATCAATCATTCAACAAACAAATCAATTGTTACATTGCCAACTTATTCCCCGCAGGAATGACCTAAGCTTCAATTTGATTACGCTTTATGCGAACTGCACTAGTAAATATTCCCTGATGATGCCTCAAAAACGTTTGGAGTTTAACATTTTTAGCCTTTAAACTGTTCTATCAGTTTTAGTAAGTATCGTGAAAAAATAGGAATTTATTAAACAAAGTAAACTAATGAAGATGAAAAATTAATTTCTCCTAAACTTGTTCTAAGAAATGTATGGGCTCTAGTTGAGAGAATTTACTAATACAAGGTGGACTGGAAGGGTAAATATCTTTCTCGTGGACTTATTAAACGAAAGTCTTAAAATCACGAGAAACTCCTTTTCTAAATTAAACTTTTCAAAAGAAACTGTCTTTTTCGATAAGCAAAAATGAAGGTTCTTCATCTAAAAATTTATCAACTGACTCAAAAGTAAAACTAGAAATTACTGTTTAGAATGAATATTAAACAAGGTATGCAAAATAAACTGCCACTTTGAAAAAATCGAAAACTTGTTCAAAAGTTAGAATGACTAACAGCAAACACTTCTACTCTTCAAGACAAGCAAAATGAATGGTCACTTTATAGGGTTTCATCAACTTGTTCAAAAGTTAGAATGAATAACACCAATCATTTCCGTACGCTTCAAGACAACCAAAATGAATGGTCATTGGTTCAAAAGACATGGTATCTCTGGTTTTTTGAGCCTTTAGGTTTTAGCCAAGAAAAAGTTTGCCACAAGACTAGATTTAGATTGCCGAAACATTATAAGTGATTGCTTTTCTAAGCCTTTGATGCTACCACCTCGTATCTAAACGAAAAAGGCACTTTTTTAGGCGACACACCACAAAGTTACTTCTCCCATACTCACTGTCTTTCAAATCTGGTAACTTTTGCCCGGAAAAATTCCACCACTGCAAGCGATGCGTTGTGTTAATAATATTACTAGCAACAGCTCCTTCGCCACTCCCAGCGAAAGCACCAGCAATTGCCCGATTGATTGCCATTCTCAATGCTAGCTGCGGCCCTCCCCTTGAACCTTCAGCCACAACCACCGCTGTGTGGACATGTCTAGATGTTCTGGCTGTTGCTGTGGCAATTGCCGTACCATTACTGTCGGTGGTGGGTGTCGTCAAATTTGTGGGAGGATTAGTTTCAGTTATGTTGCTACCAACATTGAATACTGTGCCCATTCCAGTAACACTTTCATCAGCAGCATTAATTCTAACGGCTTCATTCTGATGTTCCACTTGAGAAGTACTGCCATCGCTGTTTCCTCTACCATCATTCCCTTGGTTTGTGATTGTAACAGTTTCATGGGTAGATGTCAAATTACTTGGCAGCTCCGATGTGAAAGATCTTGTTCTAAATAGCACATTACCAAAATCTGTAGATGCTGAGGTCAAAGACTCCACATCGCTGTTGTGTTGGATCCTACCAAAGCTCATACTATCACTGACATCACGTTCCTGTGCCACTGCTGCAGCACTGGTGAACTCCGCTTCAGATTCCACATCGGGCGTGTCTAGATTCCAAGTGCTTCCTTCTCGAGCACGGAATATGGCAATCATTCCCATTCCAGATGAATCTTGTTGGTTACTGTTAGAACTCACACTACTTTCTCCTGTTTCAAGATTCTGCCTGGTTAGATATGTTCCTGGATATGATCCATGGCTACCTCGTCTTGCTTCCCAATTCGTACTGGTTAGATAGGTACCAGATGACGAGTCTGTTCCATCTTGCTGGCTATTACTAGTACTTAGTCTAACACCTCCAGCTTCTCGACTAGAGGTGGCAGGAAAAGTATCAGATGACGACCACCGAATTGGAGCAGAGTCTCCCAAGGAATGTAATCTAGAAGATATGACACTAGGATTACCTCTACTGGAACTTTCCTCGCAGTTGAGAGGTTCGTTTCTAGCAGAGATTTCATTGGTATTATACATAGATGGACTGTGTCTTTCTGAATCTCTATAAGCATATTGGCGTGATTCAGTGTTAGAGACACAAGATGCAGGTCTTTGCTGCCCACTATTAACCTCAGAAATATTTGAATTTGACGGCGTTGCAACACTGCATGTTGAGGAGGGCTGTGGGGAGATTGCACGATGTGTGGTATGAACTGAAGTTTCAGAAACTGACTGTAAATTGCCCTGTGAATGCAAAGAGTGTCCTGCTGGCTCAACTGAAGAGCTTGCTGACGATGAGAGACATGACGAATGACTGGAAGTTCTACTGTTAGATAAAAACTCCATTGAATCAGAAGTCAACGAGCAGGACGTTGAGCTATCGCTAAAGAGTTCGACTTGACCTCCAGGCTGATTAGAACGATTTACAGATGTAGCATCAACAGAACTGTGTGTATTTGACATTTCCCTAGAAATGGTAGAACCGTCTCTTGACATAGTGTTACTGTATAGACCGTCTGCAGAAGGATCAGATGTTGGTTTTTGGGTTCCAACCTGCTGGTGGACTCCAACAGATGTAGAATCAACAGAGCTGTTAGCATATGACATTTCCCTAGATTGGTGTGCACAATTGCTGGTAGAACCGTCTCTTGAAGTGGTGTTAGTGGCTGAACCAGCTGAAGAAGACATTGATTGCTGAGTCCCAACCTGCTGTTGAAACCCAACAGTTGAACCGGTACTTGTAGTTGGCCTCATAAGGTACTCCGCTACCTGGTTGCTGTCCAGTCTAGTACAACTTGCAGACTGTAGCAATCGGTTCATCGATGTTGAATCACTTAAACAGAAGAAAAGGTACATTAATTATTCAAGACAAACCTTTTTGTGCCAAAGAAACTGAAATACATTATACTTACTATTGCAATTTTAGAGGGGCTCGGATAGAACTGTAATGTTTCAAGTTATGCATACTAAAACAAATCTTTGGCCATTACTGTATTATAATTATTATTTTATCATCATCATTTTTATGATTATCATCATCATCTTCTTTAATTGAAGTAAATCTGAAAAATGACCCCGGGAAATTGGTGGCTAGAAACTATAAGAAAAAACTTTTTAAAAATGATTAGAATGAAAACTAATGCTACTAAAATTCTACGTTTCCAAGTCGTATCATTATCAAGAAACTAAAATAATAAATTACAAAATAGTCTTACTATAGTAAAAAGAAAATACAATAGAATTATTCTTCAAACTGTTCTAAAAGTCATGAGACGTAAAGAAAAAACAATGGGCCTGTTCCTAGGTGTAAGGCGAGAAAATTAAAATATGTTGGAGTTAGATTTAGATTTTGGCAGAGTCTGGGAAACTCGACTGCTCCTTTGCACTTAAATGCTTCTTGCTACACTGTTCGAGTCTTCTGGACAAGTGTAGTTGATTGTTGCGTTTTAGCATATAATACTTATTAACAGAGACTTTTAAAGAAAGTTTAGTTTCTTGATAACAAGGTCACTGACTTCGAAACGTAGAATTTTAGAAGCGTTATAGTTTTCATTCAAATCAACGATGTATTTAGGTAAAATCTAATAACTTGAAAACTGTAAAGTAAACACAGCAATCCTAACAAAAATTAATGTTATTGCTAACAGAAGTGGGTCAAAGTCGAACATATGCCCCATCACACCCTTTGTAAAGGGTTCCACAAATTATTCAGAAAGCCACAGTGCCAAAACATAGCAATAGCAAGCATACAAAGCTTCCCGAGCATAAAAGCTAAAGGGTGAAAAAGGAGGTGAACACAAAATTGTTCAGTTTAAAGAAACCATAAGAAGCATAGAAAACTATACGTTGTACAAATGCTTTAGTGTGTAAAGAAAACCACAGGGAGAACAGAAAACTGTAAGGTGTAGCAAAAGCCACAGGGGGCACTGAAAGCTGTAGGGTGTAGCAAAAGCCACAGGGGACACTGAAAGCTGTAGGGTGTAGAAAACGCCACAGGGGGCACTGAAAGCTGTAGGGTGTAGCAAAAGCCACAGGGGACACTGAAAGCTGTAGGGTGTAGCAAAAGCCACAGGGGACACTGAAAGCTGTAGGGTGTAGCAAAAGCCACAGGGGGCACTGAAAGCTGTAGGGTGTAGCAAAAGCCACAGGGGGCACTGAAAGCTGTAGAGTGTAGCAAAAGCCACAGGGGGCACTGAAAGCTGTAGGGTGTAGCAAAAACCACAGGGGGCACTGAAAGCTGTAGGGTGTAGCAAGGGCCACAGGGGGCACTGAAAGCTGTCAGGTGTAGCAAAAGCCACAGGGGGCACTGAAAGCTGTAGGGTGTAGCAAAAGCCACAGGGGGCAGTGAAAGCTGTAGGGTGTAGCAAAAGCCACAGGAGGCACTGAAAGCTGTAGGGTGTAGAAAAGCCACAGGGGGCACTGAAAGCTGTAGGGAGTAGAAAAGCCACAGGGGGCACTGAAAGCTGCAGGGAGTAGAAAAGCCACAGGACACATAGAAAGCTATAGTGTGGGATGAAAACCGCAGGGAGCACGGAAAGGTATGGGGAGTAGTGAAGGCAAATAAGGAATTTATTCTAAAAGCAGTTTTAGTGAAATCAACATCACTATTTCGAAATGTTATTAGGTTTTTCCTCTAGCTCACTTACTTTTGCAGCGCTGCTGTTGTTAGCTGAAAAATAAGTTAACAAAACCGGTTAAAATCGATTGAATCTTAAACTTGGCACATTTTTTTTAGAAATGACAAACTCTTTGAAGAACAAAGCTCAAAGCAACTTTTAATTTTTTTTATATTTGCAAAACTGAGGGTCAGTTGGGTTTTTGTGCCAAATTTGCCTAATCCAAAAATTGATAAAAGCCATTTTTTGTTCAATATAATACATTTCCAAAACTGAAGGGCAGTTTGGTAACTGTATTAAATCTGCCCTATCTAAAATGACTTAAAAACCATTTTCTCCTTCCTACTTTTTTTCTAGTTTCCATTATATTAATCTATGATTCTAACAAAGAGTTTGTGTTTAAACAGGTAATTTACGATACTAATGTATAGCTAATAACTACTAGATCAGAAGCAGCCGTGAAAAAATATAACTCTATTTATCGCTAAAAGATTCTAAAGCTTCTCTCCATAATTTTTTGGTGGATTCTCTGAGCGACTCAGTGTGGCATTTAGGTGTTACATCTCATGGTGCTACCTCACAGGGTACCATGGCTCCAGCTACATGGCCTTGTCCAAAATGTCAAGCTAATGGTTGCTACAAGCTTAATATGTGATACAAAAAGATCCAAATTGGGATTGATTTTTTGCTACTTGCAAAGCTGAGGGGAAGTTGAGTTAACATACTAAATTGGCCCTATTTAAAGTTTGTTATAAGTTAACTGATAAAAGGAGACAAAAATGACCACAATGGGAAGTGTTAGCTACATCTACTTACCAATTTCATAGCTGTATTTGTTATGCCTGTCAGTATTTTGTCACCCAAAGGTGAAAATCTAACAAGCCTAAAAAAAAATAACAATCAATCAATCGATACCTCAATTAAATAATTTCCCATAAAATTTTTAAAGATTTTAGCATCTTAAAAGATACTGCAAATTGAAGGGCCCTGTGAAAAACTACTGTAAGTGGCTTTGTATGAAAGGCTAAATTCTCCCAACAGTTATGAAGAGATAATAGGGATAATTTAATGAGAATTACAAACTTCTTCAAAAGCCATTTAATTCATTTTTGAACTAATCCCTACAAAATGCATCATATCAAAAAGAATAAAAAAGGATAGAAATTTTCTTGAGTTTAGAAAAATTTGTCATATTCACCTTGATGCTTAATGGAGTATTTAAACCATAAAACCAGTATTTGTGAAACTCTTATTATTTTCATCAGAAGCAATGAAAAATTACAGCCTGAGCCATATTTTGCCTTAAAAGTGTAACTGTCTAGGATTTTTGTCAAAGGTCGAAAATTTGTTCCAACTTTTATTTTTTTTATCTAGAAAAATAGGGTCTTACTTTCATTTCTATTCATTTCATTTATGTTGAAAAAAGAAAAATTGAGTAGATATCTTAGCTGTTTTCAATGTTTTTTTTGTTGGTGCACGTGGCACTTTACCCAACTTTGTTCCAGTTGACTCAGTTGTATAAATGAGTACCAGTTCTGCTGGGAGCTAACCTGTGATACATTAGTGTCCTGTCCAGGGGGAGTCAAAGACTCTCGTCCACTTAACACTACGGAAACCGGAGATAAGCACTGCCCTATGAGCCACTTAGGCTCGAGAAAGTATTCAGCTTTCAATGCATACCTCACTTTCTCCTCTTTTGAAGCAGTTTCAAGGCAAGCAAATGGTTTGGGTAAATCCCAGTTCCATAAATATAGCTTGCTTCCTGTGGCAATAAGTAGCACTTTATTGACTGGATGAAATGCTAAAGAAGCAATCACTGCTTTTTCTGGTGGATCGAACACCTCACTTCCACCCCCCTGAAATACCAAAAAAGATTATCCATTATAATCTTGATGTTAAAATCTGCCGTGTTACACAAGTGTACATGCTAATGATACAGACTGTGTTCTAGCTAGATTTGGAATACGACTACAACAACTGCGACTACTATAACCACTATGATTAGTACAAATGTTACAACTATGACAAACTATTACGACGACTAGGACTATGATGATTACTACAATTGTGACGACTACAACTACGTACTGTGATTACGATTACAAATGTGATTATGACTACGACTTCGACTACATTTGCAATGACAACTATGGTTATGACTTCAACCTTGACTACTATTATTCTTGTTAATATTTTGATGCTGGTTCCTTTTATGCTCATTAAAAACTCTTTCTATACTTGACCTGAGTCCTGTAACTTTGTGGTGCATTTTATTAAAAAGTAATCACATAACTTTTCTTGTTCAATTTTGAAATAATTTGCACTCATGTGTTTTTCAAAAAGCTCAAATTGAATTCAACTGTGTATTGATTGGTCAATTATGGCAAAAGGCAGTTGAATTTTTGGTTCTCATCAGCACTCGCCTGTGTTTTGAGCCCCACACCAAAAATTTCTTTGTTCATTAATATGTTTTAGCTTTGTGCACTAAAGATACAATGAAAAACAAATTTCTGGTAGCTGATGATAGTTTTTTGGTCGAATATTTCATTTCAGTTTCTTACTGAAGCAGCAACTTTGACTTGTCTTCTTTAGAACTGTTTGTGTTACAATTTTGGGTTTTAAAATTTAGTGATGAAAGTTGACCAAAATCCCTCACCAATTTTATGAAACTGGCTGACACAAACTGAAAAATCTTCCCTTGACTTTCGGGCACCCACCTTAAGATCCCAGATACGCACTTGACCTCCAAGACACCCAGATGCTAGCAAATCGTTATTTGAGGGATGAAACTGAATACACCAAGGAGTACGAGGATGACCAGTGAGGGTGTGTGTACAAGAACCAGTGCGACAGCTGGACACTCGGACAGTGTGGTCTCCGTGAGTTGATGCCATACGACTTCTGAAAAGTGTTTAAAACACAGCAGATATTTCAAAATAATATGGAGGTTATAAAAACCATCTTGTTTATACCATTGGTAAGTATATTATACAAGGTTTATTTAACTGATTTTAACTGTAAATAGTTCTAAAAAGCACTAACAAGATTCACCATAAGAATCTTTTTTTATCATTCTTACTTTCATTAAATATTTTCATTACCAAAATTATTGTTATTGTTATTTTTGTTACTATCATTAAGACAAATACTATTATTATAATTATTATTATTACCATTATTATTATTATTATCATTAATTTCATAAACACATTACAAAAAGTTGCTTATTATTTAGTTTATTGCTTAAATTAGGCTTGATATTAACTCTATCCTGATAAATTTTTTAAAAACAAAGGCATAACATCTCAACAAAATTGCAAACTTTAGAATTTGTTGAAGCAATGGACATTTTCAGAATCTACATGCAAAGGCAAAGTAAATGAATGGTCATTTTTTAGGTTTTCAAACAGCGGTTTTAAAGTTGGAACATTTTTAGTTTGTGCAAAACTGTGTGTAGCAGGATTACGGTAAAGAAACATACTTGAAATGGACTTATGTTTCAAAACCTTTAAGCAGGCCTAGGGTCTTGCACAAGTACTAGTCATATCAAAGAACAATTAAAAAAACTTTACCAAGTTATTAACAAAATTAATAAATAATAATAATTATACATTTTTATTGCACTTATATGCTAATTGCTTTACAATATCAATAAGAAAAAACTATTCTAAAAATAGGGCTTGTAAAATTATCATTACTAATCATAAAAAATATATATAATTATACTAACTACAAACTACGACAAATTACAAAAGATATAAATACTAACTACAATTACTTATTAAGATGATAAATTAAAAATATAAACTATTGCTGAACTATCAAATATTAAGATTCTAGTAAAAATTAAAAGCTAGTTTGAATAGATTAGTTTTAAGCTGAGATTCAAAGGTTGACAGACTATATGTACAGATCTGATGTTTTCAGGTAGATCATTCAGAGGTAAGAAGTGACTGGATGGAAAAAAGCGAAGGCCTTAAGTCTTAGTGTTAAATTTCACAGTTTCCAGTTTTATAGCGTAATTTAAAAAATAATAATTCACAGACTAACCTGTTGGGACTAAAACAGATCAGAAATGTTGACCTGGGATTTCCTGGAAGATCACATTTCTATAAAGGCAAGCATGCAATAATTAGACCTCAAACCAAAAATCACAGTAACATGTTTAAGAAAGCCCACTAATCATAGTTTCATGCAGTATAGTCACCAAAGGAACAGTTTGTTTTCTAATCACAGACTGCCTCCACAGTTTGTTTGAATTTTGAAAGGATTATATATATTTTAAGAATATAAGCAATTTAAACCTTTTTTACAATATTTAAGGTACCAAGTTGATAAAGTTGACTATCATTGCATGATGTGAAACCCTGTGTCTAGAACTGAAATAAAATATCCACAGATTCCAGCAAGAAATATATATAATTTGCTGGTCAGGAGGTCCGTATTGAGATAAATTGTGCCAGAAGTATTGCATATGGACCGACTGGCCAAAGGCTAAGGTCCATACCTAGACCGAGGGCACAGTTTTTCTCAATGGCAAATAACATGTTTATTTTTTTCCACTGTGTTTTCGTGTTGTTTTTTTCTTTTTAAGGGCCTATGTTCAGGCTGTCTTTGTTCAGCAGGATAATAAAATTCACTGTCTCTAAACTTTATTCGTTAGATATTATGTCAAAAAAAATTCAAAAACTGTTTCCAAATGTTAACGCTTTATAAGCTAAGACTTGCAAAACTAAAAAAATCTAAACCTTTTGAGTTTAGTCATCTTTGCTCGTCACAAAGTCGCAGTTGGTATTTGACCACGGGCAAGATCGTAAAATTCCGCCCGCTCAAGGAACCAATCAGATTGCAGGATTCATTTCATCTTGCCCACTCGCGCATCGAAAAAATAAATAGAGGATATTACGTGGCAACACAGGGACGTGAAATTTATCTAAGTTTGACTGCTGAAAGTATCTCTTAGGAGGGTGTGAAGTGTGAAAGAGAAAAATGGTACTTTCACTGTGTCCAACAAAGGTACAAATTTTTTAGTTAAAGGAAAAATCCTTGTATTTCATCAGTATCTTTAGATATAGCAAAAGATGTTATTAAAAACCAAGTGTACATATTGTTTCATTTATAATTCTGTTCCTCCTCCCAGGAATTTAATCTTTACAGTTTTCAGTTAAAGACTATAAAGGCTAGCACTGTGCATGTATGCCAGGAGTCAATTTGTTTTAAGAGGTATCTTAAATATGAAAAAAACTAAACATGTTTCATAAAGCTTCCATTCTAACATGACAAAATCAAATCAAAGCAATTACTCAAGACACAAACAGTTAGTGCAGAATGATGCCTTTGGGGGCGGGGGGGAAGGAGGAGGATGGAACTCCCTTGAAAAGTTGGTAGCGGTGCTCAACAGATTGTTAAGGGTCGAAAATGAGACCCACACACACCTTTTGGGGACAGATACAATCCAACCTCTCTGAGTCGGGCACCTTCGAGACTGGCCTCCACTGTATGTTTTAGAGAGGTGTCTGTTTTATAGAGACTTAAAATACAGCAAATGACAGAGAAAACACACAGCAGAGACCAAATTTTGGTTTTCCATTATTTAGAGATGTCCATCTTATTTATGTCTGCCTTGAGGGGTTAAATCATATATAGCAAATTTACACCAAAAGTGGTGGTTGATTAAATATGGTTGAACCTTTTACAAATGAAAACAGCCTCTCTGTTAATCTATATGTCTCTTTTAGGGTCATTTTCAAATCCATCTTTTGAGCACCCCATCCATTTTCAAGGGAGTCCCCACCCCATCCCCCAGAAAAATGCACCCTCTTTTTTCAGTTCTCTAACATTAAATGTTTTGTTATCAAATTATCCCAACTAGGATTTCACATATACTTTGCATGTAGCTGACGTCTGTGAAAAATTTTATTTTCATTCAAAATCAGGCCAGTAACCACCACAAAATAATTGACTGAGTTGGTACATGTATATGTATATCAGTTTAGTCCTGTGGGCACCATGGCACAAGCAAATTCTAGGGGGGTCCTAGGAAAATTTTTAAATCTTTATCCTTACAACCAAAGTGCACCAAATTTTTAAAATCAGTGCATACATGTGTACTCCAGATGTACAAGATATTTTTTTATCTGAATAACTTAGTAGGACAGAAAAACACTTAAGAGAAAATTCATGAAGAAACATGTGCTGTGAACTTTTCCAACTACTATAGAAAATTATGCATTGATAATGTAACTTCTAAATCTTGAACACAGAAATCTTTGCTTTGAAATATATCGTTGGCTGGACAGTTCTCACAGATTGAAATATTGTTGTAAAGCAATTTCTATTTCCTCATTTGAAAAATTGAAGGTTCTAGTGCAAAATTTACATAAGTGACTTTGTATGAAGTGCTAAGTTCTCCCAATGGTTATGGTAAGATAACAGGGATGATGTAGGGAGAAATGAA
This sequence comes from Hydrozoanthus sils, assembly GCA_027575215.2. NCBI lineage: Eukaryota > Metazoa > Cnidaria > Anthozoa > Zoantharia > Hydrozoanthidae > Hydrozoanthus > Hydrozoanthus sils. Next base: position 5,154 of record JAOBRD020216230.1, on the reverse strand, counting down.
AACTTCATCAAGGACACTTATGTCACTTTTGCACTAGATCCTTCAATTGAGTTATGCAATGAGAAATTTGATGTTGATGAAAGGAATACTGCAGAAAATATTGATCTAACAGTATTATTTCATCTCTATTATTTCACAGCCAACTGTTGTCTGTCAAATACAATCTCTATTGTCACACTTTCAAGTCAGTTTAGTTTGGTCATTTATCAATCATAACACATTTTTTTAGACTAAACTTTATACTGCAGACACTCCTATTAAACTTTCAGAATACTGAAATGAGTTAATTGATTCAAACATTTTTTTCCCAAGGATATTAAGCTACTGAGGTATACTGTGCTCATATCTAATGTACTAATAACTTGTCAATAAAATATTCTATACCAATAGCTTTTCTTAACTGTCACAAAACCTTCCAATTTATTATCAATATTACAGGTGAAATTAAAGTTGAAATCTCAGTGAGAAACTGCAAGTTAACGGCCACAAAATATTTTCTTTTTCCTTTTTTGAGAATATTTAACATACTAGCACTATTACTAGATTTGAGACAAGGACAAAGACAGGGAATTCTCTTTCTTTCAAACAAAGTGTCCTGAACTTAGGATAAAAAAATAAAACAGCAACATTTTAAAATTCAGCTCCTTGGGTATGACCTCGCATTTATATAACATGATTAATTGGTTTGAATATATTATATTCCAACAATTTTGGATCTATTTTGACTATTTTTACCCGCACTTAGCTTACCGACTCAGTTTCACAATTTAGGTCGATCGACGACAAAATACGGCATTTAAAAAGCTTTCAATGCTTTGTATTGGGCTGTAATTTAATTTCACTGTAATTACTTTTGTATTTCGACTTCAGACTCGCAAATATATCGGAAGACAAACTGCCGAACGGGCTCTTATAAAACAGGCGCCGAAGATTCTAGAATCTAGAAAGGAAAAAAAACTCGAACGTGTTTCCAAATAAATTTAAATAAAACGAAACGGAGACCCAGGATTTTAAAACAGAACAAACTGGTATATATTTCGCGGTTCAAAACTTTTAACTGGTTAAACGGAGTACAAACACACAACAAAACAACATTGTCAAATTTAGTTTCACCAACGCACAAGCTCGAGGGATCAGTGAAAATTAAATGACATCCATGATTTGAAAAGAAACCTTTTTAGAGTTTTGAAATCTTACATAAATTTCGCTTTACTTTCGACGTATCTATAACCACTATTAAACTCGATTCAAAACTGACTTTGAGTTTTAGTTCTAATCACCGAGGTTGTCAACAGAATGCATGGCAGTTTCCAAATTAACAGTGCTTAAATTCAACTTCATGGATCGCAAACGAAGGTTTTCGCTAAAAATAAACCATATTAATTTAGTAATTTTATTTCTAAAAGTCTTTAACCGATTTGAGTTCGACTCGGTCATCGCACGACACATTGCACCTATTTTACGTCAAAACAAAACAACACAATACAAAGCAAAATGAGCAAACATAAAAAAATTCACCTTGTTTCGGTAAGCAGATGTCGAGGTTATATCTTCTCCAAGCGAGAGCAAATAGTTTCTGTCTTGTGTGGCTGGCCTGCCATATTCACGTCTTCTCAAAGCTTGGCAAAGCTCTCTTCGATTCTTTCTATTCATGTATGCCCGTTTGGTCGGTTGAGCGATCTGTCTTCACGGCAATTTTATGATCACAAACAGTAAACACAAATATGCGAAACGTTATTCGGCGACAAATTAATCCTAATCCTACAAGTCGTTTGATTTCGTAAGAAAATGGTCTGAGATTCTCTATTTGGTAATCAGATTCTCCAAAACAGCGCAAAAATATTCGTTTTTCCAACCTCCCCTCACACCAACTCGTGTAAACAGTAAAACACGTTTGCGATTGACGAACAATCTTCCGTCTCCTCAATTCTGTCACATTCTCTTCTACAATTTCCGTAAACGGCGACCTTTAAACTTGAAATAAGTTTGGTTCCCTACCACTGAATTTCACGTTGTAGAATTCCAATCCATAAGCGAAAGAATGCATGAAACTTGGTCAAACAAACCACCTTGTGATGTTGGTATAACATAAGGAATGTCAAACACGCCGCGTGCGTGCACGCAAAAAAGAGAACTTCACAAACCGCTGACCGACACGTCACGAAGTTCACGGTCACCGGTCATTGTCAAGGCCATTCATATCACCACTATACCGGGCTCCTGACCGGATAGAGCGTTGATAAAACCAGTTTGTATTGTCTATTCTGGGTTGATAAAGACAGCAGCAAATTGCACAACAAATGCAAATTAAACGGATAAGAAGAGAGTATCTACAACAGACAGGAAACAATAGCCTTTCACTCAATATAAAAATAGTTCGTAAAGCATGCTGTTTGACACGCTGGCAGGAATCCAAAATAGGCGACAAAAAAACCCGTATAATGTTTATATATTTCACGTTGATAAATGTCATTATGGTACGTGCCTCAATGCCTCAATGACTGACGAACCGAAAACCGCTGGTTTTTGTAAACTTGATATCAGAGAAACTGCACAGTTTGACTGCACGTAAACTCCAAAATCAAGATAAAAAACCGAGTTACAAGGCAAATGCATACGGATTATAAAATGAATAACAAATTATCACTCAAATTTTCAATGAACTTTAAATTTACGTAAATTGTGTTACTCACAGAGAAGAATCGGGAAACAAATACGCGCTGTCAATGTCGAACGATACTGAACTGATCGACTCAGCCTTTGCATTTTGTAATTGCTTGCTTGCCAATTCACTCCAGACGTGCGTCTTCGAGGGACTTTTAAAAACTTTTGTCACACAGAGAGGCCGCTGTCACCGCGAAGCATGCATTCTGTGCGGGAGAAAAAAGTCTTAATTGAATAACAAAGGAAACTCATTTAATATCAGTCTGAGGATTGTTTTTGAGACCCTACAGGCATCAAATGAATTATCTGTAGTCGCTGGCAACCTTGAACTTGAACTTGGCAGTTCTCTGGAGTTGTTTTGTTTACAGTCTTCTTTTCCAAATTAACTGATTTATCAACCGCGGTTTTTTAAAAGCTGAAGCTAGTAAGGTCAAGGCAATTTTTTTGGTTTTCAGCAACTGCTTCCAGCGACAGGAAGTTTGACTTTCGATTCGTTTTTCTAAAACTGCTTCAAAAATTTTTTTTTGAATAATACACACCGTTGACAAAATTTAAGAACGATTTAAGAACATGGTGAGACTCGGGCTTGATAGCTGATTAATTTCAAATTTACTGAGCTTTCGGGGGATGAAACGGAATATTAGAATATGAATATTCGCATATTTTTGGCCTTGGAATATGAATATTCGTTTATTTTTGGCCTCGGAATATGAATAATTGATTATTTTGACCTCGGAATACGAATATTAGACCAGCCATACCAGGAAATAGGAATATTTGAGAATATTCTTCCTGAAATATGAATATTTTGAAAACATTCCGAAATGAATATGAATATTTTGGTTTGAAATATTCCGCTTCATTCCCCGATGAGCTTAGATCTTTAACTGAACATTAAAGAATGAATAAGAAATGCTTTGTAGTTTATAATCATTGGAAATCACCTCGGGAAAATGACTCACCTCTGTGAATCGAATCAACTGGCGATAAAATCCGCGGGGACGGATTGATCAAAGTTCGTTTTCCAATGCCGGCATGTATTGAAATACCTTGTAGGCTTAGTTGTTCTTCGATTTAAACCATAAATCGACATAAGAACAATTTAAGAGCGATTTGAGCCTCATTTTTATTTCGATTCTATGAGTGGTTTTTAAATCGTGAATAAAAACTGAACCTAAGATATTGCAATACATCATCATTACATGCATTCTGGAAAACAATTAATATTTGTATAAGGAACTAACTTCAGGGCAAATATACGTGTATAGCGTATAATTTGAAGCAATGACTGATTAAAACTAAAAGTGAAAAACTGCGAACCATTTCTGTATACATTGTCCGAGTTGAAAATCGAAGTTCGGTAAAGTTTGAAAAAAAACAGCCATCGAGCCCGAGCCTTATATTGTTCTTAAATTTTAGCAAACCTGAGTCTCGTTGTTCTTATAAAGTTGTCAGTTCTTATGAAAAAAGCGTGTTGCATAACATTCATTTCACTTCCGAGTGACCTCACTTCAGAAAGTCATTGTTGACGGAAGACAACAGTCACGCAATGTCAAGCGGCACGCCATGAAACAAGTGTCTGACAAGAATTGCAATCAAATATCGTAAATTCGTATCAAAGACGTAGAAACACAAACGGGTAAACCAGTTCTGAAGTAATACTCCATATTGAAGTAAAAGTGCTTGGGCATCACTTTGCAGTATTCTAGAGTTTAATAATTTAAATAGGATCGATCGACCCTGACCGTTGATGTTTAGTCTAAAAAATTGGTTTAACAAATCATGCTATTAAAGTACTTCTGTTGCGATTGAATGATGATCAAAACAAACTGACTCAGTTTAAGTGTGACGAGAGATCGTATTTGGCTCGACAGTCAGCTGTGAAATAATACTGTTTTTGAAACCTTGGGACCGTTGATCTTAAACTTTTGGCGATTTGAGCCTCAAATTGTTCTTAAATTGTTTTTATTTCTATGCGTGGTGAAATTGAATCAAAAATAAACCCTGAGCAGGGCCGTCGAAAGGGGGAGGGGCGGGGCCTGCAGCCCCACCCCCCACCCCCCAATAATTTCTCGTCATTCACTGTTTCTATGTAAGAATAACGCTGACTGCGCACCTATGCTATTTTCACAGTACCCCCAATATCGATTTTTTCCGACGGGCCTGCTAAGGCGTTGCAATACATGTAAGGAAGTAATTCAGGGCAGGTATACGTGGCAGCGAATAACTTGACCGTGCACTGTGATGCAATGACAATGTTTCAAAGAAAAAAACTGCGAATCATTTTTTTTATTCATTCTCAGAGTATTGTTTAGTTAAAAAACCGAAGCTCAGTAAAGTTGTTTTAAAAAAAGGCTACCGATCGCGAACCTCAGCTTGTCCTTTAAGTTTTTCTTAAATTTTGGCCAATCTTAGCCTCGTTGTTCTCGTAAAGTTGTTCTTATAAAAAAAAGCGTGTACGGGGGGGGGGGGGGGTAAAACCCCAAAAAA
>JAOBRD020215336.1:12991-25987 GCA_027575215.2 Hydrozoanthus sils | reverse complement strand
CCTATTTCATTAATGTTGGTCCCAATTTAGCTGCTCAGCTACCCAATAACAGCAATACTAATCCTACTAAATACATCGAAAGGACACTGTCAAATAGTTTCGTTTTTAGGCCTATTTACGAACAAGAAGTATACGACCTAATAGAAAATCTAAAAAATAACAAGTCGACCATTGGGTCTCCAATCAGAAGTGATGTCTGCGACTATATCCTTAAAGCTCTAACAAAAGTGTATAACCAATCCTTAGGTTTAGGCATAGTGCCTAATATTCTAAAAGTATCAAAAGTAACACCTATATATAAAAGCGGTGATACTACAGACGATACTAATTTTTGGCCAATTTCTACTCTCTCCGCGGTTACAAAAATATTTGAAAAGCTTGTTTAAAAGCAGCTAATAGGCTTTATCGAAAAATACAACATTCTTTATAAATACCAGTTTGGTTTTAGAAAGAGAAGGTCCACAGAGCACGCAATAGCTGAGATCACAGATAATCTAAAAAGTACAATTGACAATAATTTATTCACCTGCTGTGTCTTCCTTGATTTCGCTAAAGCGTTTGATACCGCAAATCACAATATCCTTTTACAGAAAATGGAAACATATGGGATAAGGGGACTGCCATTACAATGGTTTAAAAGTTATCTGACAAACAGACCTGTGAATGGTGTCGAATCTCCTAAACAAACTATGATATGCGGCATTCCACAGGGCAGCTGTCTTGGACTCTTGCTTTTCCTTTTATATATAAATGATATTTCTAACTCCTGTAAAGACCTCTCCTTTCGAATTTTTGCAGATGACACCAATATTGTTGCAAGCAGTTCCAATTCTAAGGTTTAGAAACTATTAACCAGGAACTATTAAAAGTAAAAGTAAAAATAGACTGTCAATAAACCTTAAAAAACGAACTATATGATTATTAAATCCCCTCAAAAGAAAATGAATAACTTTGAAATCAAAATGCCCAACAAAAATGGTTCTCAGTATCTATTAGAAAAGAAAAACTACATAAGATATTTGGGTGTGTTAATAGACAACACGATCTCATGGAAGTATCACATACCTCATATCCGCTCAACAATCTCCAAAAGTACAGGAATAGAAGACAGTTTCTTAAGCTAAGACACTACCTCTATAAAGCAACGCAAGCAGCTTTACTACAACTTAATATATCCACATCTATCTTATACTATTATAGCATGGGGAAGTGCCTGTGTATCTTATCTTGAGAAAATTCAAACCAAACAAAGTCATCTTGTGCGTGTTATTTTCTTTGCCACTATGCATGGCAAAAACACAGATCCAGTCAATCTTCTGGACCTATGTACTTTCAGTACAAAATGTTTTTACATTGCAGTTACTTAAACTTTCCCACAAACGGCATAAAAAGCAACTCCCTGTCCTCTTTGATAACAATCTTCGATACGCCAGTGAGGTAAATCATAATACAAGATATGCTGCCAGAGCTTCTATAAAGCACGTTTTAGGACAAATATTGGTAGGAAAACTACTTCAGCTTTAGCAGTTGATCTATGGCAACAGATACCAAAACAAATGAAAGATTCAAACACATTTCTTTTTTCAAAACAAATCAAGAAATACCTTTTATTAAAACAAATGAAATGTCCAAACCCAGACGCCTCTGTTTAATCTACTATTCTAGTCTTTATGTTTATTTGTTTTTGTTTGTGTGTTTTTGGTTCATTTTCATGCCTACCTAGAATTGTTACAGAACCAGACTAGTGTCTAACTAGGAAACCTTCAGTTTATTTAGACACTAGGTATTTCCTAGATCGTCAAATATATATTTAGTTTTACTTACTTCAATTACTTTATACAATACTTGAAAATAATCCATAAAATTAAATTGGGGAAAAAGATATATCGATAATAACATTATCTAGCATGCATCAATAATAATCAAGTGATTTTCGATGGCATTGATTGGCTTTCAATGATCGATTCTCATTCCAGGAGCCGGGTATTGATTGCCAATTGGCGTTACAGTCAATTTCGTTGTATTGCGATGCCTATGCCAATAATTGCGTTTTTGTTTGGGTGATTCTGCACTGTCAATCACTTAGACAATAGAGTGGTAAAGTGGTGACATCACGTTCCCGTGAGTACCAAATTTTAAGTTCCAAACAATACTTGGAAAGTCAAGATGGTGTCGTTGTCGATAGCAAGTCTCGTGTCGTTTTTCAACGAAGAAAGTCAATTGACAGAGGAGAAAATCACGTTAAGTCCGATCATACAGAATAATTTTCCTACACATCAGGTGTAATTCGAGGAACAGTTCACGCAAGTATGAAGCAAAAATCATACAAAGTCATGGTAAGTAGCAATGCACTTGTTTCCGCATTGTTTGTATCGATCATAACGTTGTTTGATTTTATGAATAGCTTTAAGACCTTGATTTTTGAGATCATTGATTGAATTTAAAAATAATAATTTCTCTTAAAGATCTTCTTGGACGACAGAATGGATATAAAAAGCATGGAATGCATGTGCCCTCGAGGAGAGTTCAAATGTAGCCACACGGCTGCGTTGTTCATTTATGGCGTTCATAACCTCAGTCGCACCGACGGTGAGTGCCAGTGGAAAAGAAAACGGATTGAAGTTACAACGAAATCTGCAGCTGAAATGTTCCCAGCACAAAAAAAATACAATTCCTTGACAAGAAAGCCGAACGCCAGCGATCGTGCTTGGCTATAGAGTGAATTACAGAAGTATGGAAGATTTACAGGTCTATGTTGGCTCCTTAGTCCAGAGCCCCAACCTAACAGATGTCTACCGATCAAAACTGTTGAAGAAATTCTGTTTTCTGAAGGTTGTCTTAAAAACAAAACTTTAGAAGCACAAAAGAAGTACTTTCGGAAAACCGCCCAACTCGGTCAAATCCAAATTAAGGAAATAAGCAGCATCACGTGTGATCAAAAAGACAGCCCAGCTTGGCACCAAGCCATAAAGGACGACTCACGGTGAGCAATTTTGGTGTAGTTTTGAAGTAAAGAAGAGCGACCCCGTCATTAATAAAGCGTCTGCTGGCCGAATATGATATTAGTGGAGCAAGAGCAATTGCCTGGGGGGTGGACAACGATGATATGGCCATTCAGGGCTTCTCAAGAGTGACTGGACTGAAGCCAGTCAAGACTGGTATTTGGCTAAGTGAGACAGGTGTTCTCGGTGCTTCACCTGATGGGTTGGTTGGCGAGGACAGTGTCCTAGAGGTGTAGTGTCCATACACAGCCAGGAACAGCACCATCATTGATGCAACCAAAAATGCAAACTTCTGTTTAAGTTATGCAAATGGAGTCTGTGTCTTAAGACTATGTGTACTGGGACCAGGTCCAAGGCCAGATGTTTTTGACCAACAGGAAAGTTTGCTACTTTGTGGTGTGGACACAAAAGAGACAGCAGTAGTAAAAATCACCAGAGATGAGTCGTGGAAAAGGAACTTGGATGTTATGCATCAATTTTATTATGAAAATATATTTCTAAAACTAGTTTTTGGTGAACTTTGATTCTTCCTTATATTAACAACTTTTAGAATGAAGAACTGTGTGTACAGATATTTGTTTTTGAACATACTGTTAAGTTCAGCAAGTTTTTTAATTCTTTAATACTGAAGGATAGCAAGTTTGTAGTTATATTTTTACCTCGGAAGTCAACTATTTAAAAAAATATCAACAGATTTTGTCTGTGTTTATCCATTTGATGTTTTGTTTTGGTATATTTATAAGGTATCTTGCACAAACAAATGATATTGTAATATGGTAAAATCCTGCATATAAGAACCTTCAGTGTGCTCCAACATGACCGCACACCATATTTGGGTGAGCCCGTGACGTCAAGTGAAAACAATCTATAAAGAGTGCAGACATCGCCACCCAACGTCCCTCCATTACACAAGTCCCAGCAAAACTTCCTGCACAAGGAACGGCATGTACTAAGAGGCCAAGCAATGAACAGAATGCCAATGCTGCAATCACTAACAGTAACTCAGCCTCAACTAGCTCCATTGTCACTAGCAGATTGAGTGTTCTCTATCTCACAAGGTCAGGCCTGAGACGGAAGTCAAAGTGTATGCCCTGCTTAATGATGCTAGAGACACGACCTTCATAAAGGTAAGCGTTCCAGAGCAAATCGGTATCGAAGGACTTGAAACGACTTTCCTTTTAAGTACAATTTTAGGTAGTGAGAAGATTGCTGTGAGAAAAGCGGAAGGCCTGGTTGTTAGACGGCCGGATAAACAAGTAGAAATCAAACTCCCAAAGACCTACTCAAGATATTCCATCCCGTCACGACGAGACCAGATACCTACACCATAGATTATAGACATATGGGCCCACCTCAAGAAAAAAAGGAAAAGATCCTCATGATCGTTGTGTTAGAAACGAAGCTAATAATTTCAACACGAGAATGACAATTTTTAACAGACATGATTCGGCGTAACTTACGCCATCATCAGTGTGAGTGTACAATACTGAGGTTGGTTTAAATAGCTAGTTAGCACGTGCTATACAGGAAAACAGAAGTGGGTCTGCTGATTAGCTGTAATTGTCTGAAAGCCCTCAAGCCAAAGGAGGCAATTCTGGGAGTGGCACACCTGTGTTTGAGCGCATAGTAACTCAAACAAATCTTTACGCTATTCAAGACCGAGCAAAAAATCCTGTTCAGCATTGTACTCCCTGGCATGATGTTGACAAGGACGAAATTAGAACTATTATTTCATTGATTCTGGCGATGGAACTGACTGACAAGCCCACACTAAACAGTTACTGGTCAACTGATGAAGTGTTCTCGACTCCATTCTACACAGAAACTATGTCTAGAAATAGATACACTCAGATATCGAGGTATGTATATTTTGTTGACATTACAACATTAGTACCAAGAGGCCAGGAAGGCTATGAGAAACTTGGCAAAATAAAGCCATTGTTTGACCTTATCGTCAGCCAGTTTCAGAGAGTTCATGTAAGTGCTGAAAGAGATTTCAATCACTAAAACCAAAGAAATGTACATGTATATTATTAAATGTCCTACAAAATCATTTTAATATCTCAAAAACACCAACCTATATCTTTTTAGAACAAATTAAAGTTTTACGGTTATTTGTTAATTATTATTTAAACTACAATTTAATTATTAAATTTTTTAATTTCATCTATCATTTTCATTTTATTAGGTGAAATGGCAGAAATAGCTATTGCGGCACTTCCTTTCTTGCTGGAACCAAAATCTGGTTTGTTCAAGCATCAAGAATTCGGCCAATTCATTAAAGTAAGGTGAAAATGGAGGTTCCTTGCTTTCCATCCTTAACTCCTGCTACTACTGAATACAAATTTATGTTATTGGCATTTTTGTTTAAAATATTGCCGATGAAAATCCGTAGAGAGCCGGAAAAGTGGAGCGTTCGTCTTGGACTAACTAGACTTTGTTTTGTTGCATTTTTTTAAAAAAATTCTAATTTGAAAATTTTTTGGCCAAAATTAAAAGGTGAGTTAGCCCCGACCGTCTGCTGATTATCAAATTGGAAAAGTCAGAACTTTCTTCGTCTACGGATAAATCGGTTGTTCTAACTGTGTCATGCATGTCGTGTACCTAAAATTGGTAGAAGTACATTTAGATAAAAAAAAACGTATTAGCAAATTCCATTACCTAATTGACAAACACAATTCATTCAACAATAAGAACATGCTAATTACCTAGAAAACACCTGTAAAGTATGAGGTTTATAACGGTTTTTTTTACAGCTTTTTGCACCTGCGGTAACTAAATCCTATAACATTGTTTATTATTTCGGGAAACAGACGATCCAAACAAAATGGCAGAAAAGTTGGAGAAGCCGCATCCAACAATACTTTTAAAAGAAAGTATTTTGCAACTTGGGTTTTTATCGCTGCTGACAATCAAGTTCCTTGCCCTGTAAGTGGATGGCTTGTAGAAGCAGCACTTGACCCAATGGCCACATTTTATGTCTTTATGTATGAGTACCCTGGTGGTTTAAGTAATTTTTATATTTATTTCCAACACTGTGTTTTGCAAATTAAAGACAGCAATAAGTTACCAGTTTCGGTAGCAAAATTTGTGAACGAACTTGATAGTGTCATTGTAAGTACTTAGTTTAGACATAAAATTACTCAAAGTACTCCAGGGTATTTTATGAAATGCTTTTTAAGATTAATTGCCAAACCAAGAAAAGCAAAGCGGAATATAAGCGCAAACGTTGCATATATTTTTATAAGTATGTTTTTGCTTTTGTTTAGGTAGTGTTTTGGGTAGTTTGCTCAGAAAAAATATTTGATTAGTTCCATAAAATAATTACTGATTATTTATTTTCTTGTTTACCTTGATAGAAACTGGAGAAGCGACTCAAAATTCTCAAAAAGGTACCCTTGTCGGAAAGTGACATGTACAAGGACAAGGCAAATCAAATAATGACATCGCTTTAGGCTTTACAGTACATGTACTCAGAAGAAAGTGACAACAGCATGGGTGGAAAACCACAGCACAGCCATGGAAGCAGACGGTAAATTAAAGAACTTCCATGGGAACGCAAAAAACTGAGGAACATTAAGGCGACGTTGGACAGGACGTATGAATATTCCTTGACCCCTGCCCAACAAAGAGCAAGTGGGAGTGTTAGAAGAACCGAAGAGTGCTCCGAGAGGCTGCCACCTTTCCAAAGCCCTCAATGGGCTGTTCGATAAAATTGAGTTGTTTGAATACTGATTTTTACGATAACAAGTGAACATTGGAAAAACCTCGTGTTAACAGCAATTTTCGTACATTACTTAATAATAATTAGATAATCAGCTCCATATCCTCCCCATCCTGTTGCTGGAAGACCGCAGGAATAAGATGTTATTGTAAAAGAGTGTGGACACGAAAGGGTGCCAACAAGAACTGAGAAAAGTGCACTAAAATTCGAATAAGTTGCTTCTGGATTTGAAGCGCACCGGCACTGGACAGCAAACCAATTAGAATCAGAATTTGCTAAACTAGCGAGAAGACCCCAATGCAGGGGTGCTCATTTGAAATTCTTAAAAAATCTGTTCTGGAACTCTTGTCAAGCCCAAATATACCAGCTTGGCGAAAAGATTCAAAACTTTTGCTTAGATCAGTTGCCCCACCACCAGGATATATTTACATAAGGCTTTTGGCAGAGCTACCGATCGTTTTGCAATCTTTCACTACCTGTCAAGTTAACGAATTTGCTTTGACAATTGTAGTAGTGGTTTATAAAAAGTATTAAACGTAATCTGTCCTGCTTGGAATAGAACAGAAGGTCATTCTAGTTGTGATCCAATGAATACTTTTTGTTAGAAATATTTGCCAGAAAAATCTTTTCAGTTACCTGAGGAGAGAAACACTTAGAATCGTGTCTGCCAGCATTTTTAGTCACTTTTTAACAAATATTTTTGGTATTCCTCTCCAAAAAAAATTGATCACCTAAAACACTCTACTACTACATTTATACCTTTCATGCTGGAACACAATGGACGATGACCAAGCCAGAAATTTACGGCAGTCTTGTGCTAATAATTTGCTCAATGCAATTAACCAACTTGAAAATCGGGGAGAAAGTGCAAACTTAAGACCACCTAGTAACACAGCCACCCGCAGAAGAACACCAGCACATGATGCTCCCACGTCAAATTAACACCATAGCACCTGGAGAACGTATTCCAGTACGAAATACTTTGACTCGTCCATTTATCTGTCTTCCGAAAAAAAGTGCTACAAATGTTCCATCAACCCCGGAGAAAGTTAACATGGCTGTTGCAGGTACTGAAGAGCAAAACACTACTTTTACAAAAGGAGAAAACAGTAAACATGTTTATGAAAAAATTCTAGCAACCTTTCCTCAACTACAAGATGCTGGAGGATATGAAATAATAAGGACAGGCGAAAGAGGTAACCGACAGTTTGTGTTGTCTATTCCACTTGGCGGTTACACAGTATCATACCTGAAATCAACTCTTGGCTCACCAAAAGCCTATCATAGACCTCTTCAAAAAGACTTAGTTCTTTAGTTAGAAAATCAATCCCAGGTGGGCCTAACATAACAATATATTTTGCAATCAATGACTGCTATCAACAAATAATTAATTTTATTATCAAGTGTCGTACGGCATATTTTTATAATAGTATGTTGGTGAATTGGCGTATTGTAATTTTTACTAACATGTTCTTTGCAAAGTTGTGAAGTAAATACATTATAATTATCATTTTTTACGTGACAAAATATTTCCAAAAGTGTTTAGCTTTGATATTTGGATGTGGGGGAGTGATAATAATTATATTAAAGAATGTATATTCAGATTGCTTTTTTTATTGAACAAAATTAATATTGTCTTCATGCTGTAAAACATTTAACTAATGATCAAGAGACACATAGATCTCTATTTCACAGGTCTTTTCATTATTTATGAAATGTCAGTGCTCTAAGTTGTCTTCACTTTTCTAGGATAAGCAGCTCATGTATCCACGTAACAGCTTTGCTATTTCGTATTGAGGCAGCCAACAGAAATGGGCTAACAAACCAAGCCTGTACATCCTGACAGTGCAGCTGGAATGTGCCAACAAGCTATAAAATTTAAACCCACTAGAATCTGTGGTATCAGCTTGAAAGCTTCTAACTTAAATAAATTTCACATGCACAAATATCATGTCATGTAAATTTAATTTCAACCTGCATTCATATAAATTATAACATTTAATTCAAAATCTTACAAATATGAGAGATTGTACAAGTACATTTGTTTCAAAAACTATTTAATTTTGGTTTGAACAATGTTGTTGAAACAAGTGAAATGATCATAAATGTATCCTAACAACAAACAATCAAAGAATGATTATCAAAGTTGTTGGTTGTAGCGTTATTATTCAATTAATGTTAACACACATTTATTGTATTTTTTGTTCTAGAGCCCTCAAGATCTGCTGTTGATTGTCACCGCACTCTATAGACCCCTAGGACTGACGTCACTTTTTCGTTAGCAGCCCGTTGCTACGCTGTCCTGGAGGACAAGCGGCGCTCTGTTTACAAACAAACGCAAGGAACTACACGAGATGGCTACCGCTAAAAAACGTTTAAAAACTTCAGATAGAAAAGCGTTCTTGCCTGAATACTGCGATAATCTGAGGGAGGAAAAATCGAGAGATATCTGAAGAAATTACAATGTATTGATGGTTGTGACCCCTACAGAGTGCCACAAAATGAATGGCAAGACGATGTCAATTTATGGCCTAACATATCCTACATCAACCTGGGAATGTACTTGCTGTTTTCGCCGAGTCCCTACACCCAAGAACAGCTGGAAAATTACAAAAGTCTCTCCTGCTACCAAAACTTTGCAAATGGTTGGGTTCGTGAAGTTTTAGTAAAAGAATTTGGCCAAAATTGACTAGTCATTGGCAAGGTAAAATCAAAGATGGCGATTGATTTTTGCGATCTTGTCGAACATTCATTTTGTAATTTTAGTGAACAGTTTCTCGTTTTATTTGTACTAATATATCAATTATTTATCTACAGGTCAATCACCCAAAGAATGTCCGAGAAACCACTGACTCTGGGATAATAAGCGAGTGTAATGGGAAAATATTGTCTGCACATTGCGATTGCATGACCAGTCTTGGCAAAGGTTGTTCTCACGTAGCATCGTTGTTGTGGGCTGTCGAAGCTGGTGTAAAGAAGACAATCACTAACTGTCACCGATACTAAAGCTTACTGGGTTCTTCCTTCTGGCATCAGCAAAGTTCCATGCGCTCGAATTAAGGACATCTACTTTCAAAAATACCCAAACAACCGAACTGTAAAACTTCAAACAAGAGAGAACAAAATTCCTGCTCCCACTCCTACAGAACTGTCTATATTTTTGTCAAACATTCACGCAAACGCTACAACCAAGCCAGTTGTTTTATCTATGGTTGATGAATTTTCTGATGATTATGTTCCAAAATCTCTTGACCCTAGTCTACCTACAATGATGTCAGAGTGCTTTGACAAGAACTGTCAGATGTTGACTTTACTAAATTAGAGACACTAGCTAATGAAAAACTCACCCCCTATTCAGCGACAGAAGAACAACAGAAAGAAGTAGAACAACAAACAAGAATGCAGTCCAATAGCAGAATCTGGTTTAGAATGAGAACAGGCAGAGTTACAGCTTCTAAGTTTAAATCAGCACGTCACACCAACCCTGAAAAGTCATCAAGCAGTCTCATAATGAGTATCTGTCATCCTGAGCTTGCAAAATTTAGTACAAAAGCAACAAAATGGAGATGTTCACATGAAAAACCTGCCCAAATGCACTACATTACATTTCAAAAGAGCAGACACAAGGACTTTAAGTTGTCAGAGTCTGGGTTCTTCATCAACAGACCACATGGTTTCATTGGTGCAACACCTGTTGGCTTGGTTAATTGTAGTTGTTGTGGTGAAGGAGTTTATGGGTACAAGGTATTAATTAGTTATTGAAAGCTAAAAGATGTGTTGCTTATTGTTTCTATTTTGAGTGTTTTAGGTAGACTTCAATGTCTAAAACCTTGGGATTTTACATATTGTATATGTAATAATATTATCTGTTTGTTATAATTGTTATTATCAATTTTAGGCCATTGTTGTCTTTCAGTGCCCATTTTGTCAAAAGGACAAACATTTAGAAGCTTCTTTAAAAGACAAGAACTATTGCCTGGAAGTGTCCCAAGGAAAAACACAGTTAAAGCGTAGCCATTCGTACTACTACCAGGTATGCGGATAACATATTGACATAGATAAAACGTTTCAAGCAAAAACAGTCGTGACGACTGTGACTTTGTTGTCTGGTCAGAGAAAACCATATTTATTGAGAGAATTTTCCCAAATGCAAGCTTCTGGGAAGACAATGTCAAAAAGCAAAGCTGCTCACAGTCCAAGGACTTCTGCCCGAACTACTGGCTAGATGGTACTCCTGCCTCTCAAAGCAAAAAAAACCACCACGATCAGACAAATTGTTGGTATGGAGAATTCCCTCATCGTGGTGTTAGGCACCCAAAGAAAGGTACTACCCGTTGTATATTCAACTGTACCAGAGACTCTTATTACATCAGTCAAACAAACCGTATGATATGCTACCCCCACAGTGGTCCAGGCAATTCTGGGACAGAGCACACAAATTTATTTTTCCAAAAAAGTGCACCAGCCATGTGTGTCAAATATGTCAGGATTCTACAAGGTAGAGTCAATAAGAGCAAGGAGAGCCCAAATTCAGAAGTATTAGTTTGCGACCTCGTACAAGCCGAAAGATTAATAGTTAAGGCAGTTCAGGAAAGAAATTTCTAGAGAAAATTATTGGACTGAACACTCATAGTAAGTTTAACATCTCTAGTTCAATCGCTAAACTAGATCCCTACATCAATTGATACGGAGTTCTTAGAGTTGGTGGTCGCTTAAGGCGTGAAAACTACGATTATTCGTCACTTCCATGAAGCAGTGAAACACCCTTGCCGTGGCATGACACTTGTGAAGTTCGTACCAATGGAGACTGGATTGTTAGAGGTACCAGTGCAGTCGGTAGTATAGTCTCAAAGTGCGTAACATGCCGCAAGCTGCACGCAACAGCAGATGAGCAGAAGATGGCTGACATACCCGGAGAGAGGTTAGGATTACTTTGACCCCAGGTACGACAAGCAAGGTAGATTCATGGTAAAGGGATATGGTGTAATATTCACCTGTCTAGTATCAAGAGCCATCCATCTGGAGACCTCAGCATCGTTGGATACTGAAACTTTAATTAACGCTCTCCAAGGATTTATTTGTTGCCGTGGACCAATCAGACAGCTAAGGTCTGACCAAGGAATAAACTTTTTGGGTGCTCATCACGAGCTGAAGCAAGTGTTGGAATATATTAATCAACAAAGGAACAAGAACAAAATGTTGAAAGTGAACTGTGATTGGTTTAGCTTTAAGATGAATGTTCCCACCGCCAGTCACATGGGAGGAGTATGGGAGCGAATGATAAGGTTAGTTACACGCAGAATTGCATAATTATATTTTTGCTTGTCTAGTAGGACTGAAAACAATATTTTACACTTCAGACAATGGGCCAAATTACCAAAATTCGTGTGTGATATTGTACCTCGCCGAGGCGACCGAATCTTTTGGGCTGACCCCCTATTTGAAGCTGGTGAAGGGAAGACGCTCCTAGACACATACTTTACCCACATCTCACACAAAATCATTCGTTGGCTGAGAGTGGAAAATGACTTGAAGACAGGAAAACTGGCAGACCTGCTTCAGATAATTCAAATGCTAGTAAGAGAAACAGGTACTTGGGGGAAGGGTTTGATTACACTCTTTGATGCTGGTTAGAATTTTTAACTGTGACACTAATTGGTATTCATTTTTAGTTATATGTCTATAAATAATTTGCTATGTCTTTCCGAGTTTTTTCATGCACTTAAAATAATTTGAAGCTAATCCCAGAAGTCTTGCCACGTCAATGCAAAAAGATGACTGGTAATGGTTCATCACATGGACCACTCAAAAAAGAACGAAATACTGAGAATAACGCAGACCACCATAGCAAACTATACCAGGCTAACCAACATAGTTAAAAGATCCGGAAATAATAATTTTCAGGACAGTTCACGAATTTTGCCTTAACACTTTTCCTCCCAACATCACACATATGTGACGATAAATTTAGTTGACCAATCTTAAGCCAGCAAGGGGTCAAAACATCTTCAAACAATTTCTAGCATTCTAGCTCTTTTTAAACCTCGAATTTTCGATATTTTTCTCGTTCAATCTTTCCCGCGAGTTTCCAGATCAAGAGAAGAAATGCGTCAAATTCTTCCTATGGAGTAGCTGGAAATGCCGATTAAGTGTTCATAAACGAGGATAATATGCCATTGAATAATTTGGTGATCAACATGACCTACCTCATCCACGATTCCAATGAAGAGGTGGACTCAGAATTTTATGAGTAACTCTGAGCACAAAGAA
>JAOBRD020214230.1:13658-25988 GCA_027575215.2 Hydrozoanthus sils | reverse complement strand
TTTCATTCAAGTACTTGTCTAAACTCAAAAGTGAGTTTAGGTCTTTTCATAAATATTTGTTATTATTTCTATTGTTTCTATTTTCATGTCCTATTTTCATGTTACTTTGCAAGAGCAAATGAAAGGAGGTCATGTTTTTGGCCCCCTCTTTACTAAGCCATTTCTAGATCCACAACTGCTTCTTAACAGCTTTAATTTGACAAATATTTTCAGCCTAAATGTGTAAAACATAAAACTGTTCTCTTTATTGTGTTAACTGTTGCTTATTATAACATAAGAGGGCAAAATTACTTCCAGCCGATTGGATGACAGTTGGGGCATTTTTAAATTCTTGGCAAAATTACTTAGCGCCGATTAATTGGTCGCTGGCATACTTTCCGAAGTTCCCCGAACGTTTCCGACTTCCTTCGAAGATTTTCCGAATTTTAAAATATTATAAAAATGCCTTAAAAACTATTTCAAACCTCTTCCGTGGATTTTTGTATGTTTTCTGAGATTGCAAAGATTTTATTACATCTTCAGCAATTTTCGAAGAAACTTGGGGTATATGAGTAAAGTTATGCAACGTTTCCTCGTGGGTTACGCGGAGAATGAAGAATTTTGCCCTCGGTGTCATAAATATGTAATCGCCTGGTTCCCCATAATTTAGGATTAATATCACTTGTGTTTTCAATCCTTAATTTTACTCGGCCCCATCCATGCGATTACCTATACAAATAGAACGGTTTCAATCCTTCACTGCAGTCTGCACAAAGTAATAATCAATCGGTTATTCATTCAAGCTAACAAAAATAACTTTTAACAAAAACTCTAGGCCACTGGAATAAAGAAGAAACTTGGATACCTGAAATATGAGCTACAGTACCTCAGTTTGTTTTATAATTAAATAAAATGATACGATAGAAATAAATTTATACCTGAAGAAAGCTCCACGCACGGTCACAAAAAAACTCCTCGTGCCAAAGCTCTTCAACCAGTTAGAGTCCAGAAAAGACTGGGAGTATTCAAAACGAGGCTGTATCAGATTGTTGACATGGCAACCAAGGGTAACTTTAGCCCAACTTTAGCGCCGGGAAACAGAGAGTTCGTAGTTACAGTGAAACATGGCGTCCAGGATAATGCATGGAAGGAGAGAGGGTCAGACAAAAGGTATATTCTTGCTAATTTCAGTCCAAAAATTGATTAAAGCACACGATTTTTGATAAATGTGCCTTTGGTTTTGCTTTTAGCTCAACCATTAAGTGTTATACCGGATGGAGTCGACCCAAGAGAGGTAGGTCGCTTCCCGAGTTGAGAGATAAAAGAACCACAGTTTTACTGCTTTTATTTTGCCATACGTACACAACCAAGGTTCTTGTAATATTAATTTATAACTTTTTAAATAAGGTTACAGTTTTACAACCAGAGGATTGGAAACGAATCCAGCAAAGCCTTGCGAAATACAACCCTGAAGCCGAGAGGACAAGAATAAGAATGGAAGAGAGGGAACATTTACACAATGTCTCAAAGGAAATGGTTAAACACTGGGAGAACACCATAGAGGTACTTTATTTCAACTATATCTTAACTTTAAATACAACAACCGAAATTTCTAACTTGTATCTTTATCTGAACTTCGACACAAAAAGGTTATGCACTGCTACTTTATGATGTTTTGTTAAAACCGTGTTTACTAGTACTGTACCCTACATGTTTTGTAGAATTATTGTTGAAGCTGTTTTTTATTATTTTGTTGTAGATGCTTCAAAAATTCTCAGTTGCTTATTAGAAATTACCCAGTGCATTGATGAGAACATGTTGTAATAGGTAATTTATTTAGAGCATATGATATATAGTTATAATAAGTTTACACTTTTAAGGCCAAACTCAGGCTAGACCAAGCAGAAATAACCCTGACACCTTGATGTCGTTATAATCACTGCTACCATGGTACTGGTTGCAAGAATAAATTAATTGCATCAATATTTTGAACAAATGTACAAAAGGAAAAAGCACTGAAGTTTCTGATTACGCCCGGTTGTAAGGTTGGTGATCATAACTAAATATTGGCAATCAATTGGGATCAATAAACTTGACAATAACTTTGGTGGTACTCTTTAGACTTTACTGGTACTTTTTATGTTTTATACCAGGTAGAAACCTAAACTAACATATATCACCATTTACCATGAGATCAGTATGCATTGTTGTTGAAAATGTATATCATATGTGTAGTGCAAATTCCCAGATTTCGCTTACATATTAAGTGTTTATTGTTTACAATGAAGGGTTTAATGGTTCAAACAATTTTGTTCCAAATTTAGGGGCAAAGGCAGAAGAAGCTGAAAGCAAGAGAAATAAGAGAAGCTAAAGAAGAGGTAAATTAGATTAGATGAAAATGAATAATATATTTATTTGCCAATGGGTCATTCTGTGTAAACTGTGTAAAAATTTTACTTGAGGTAAAATTATAAACTTTGGTTGCAAGTCTGGCTCTTAAGATCTTGTAACAATATTTATTACAATTATTGTTTCATTGTTTTAGGAAGAGCGAAAGAAAATTGACATTGAAGAAGCTAAGTACCAAGCCAAGAAGAGGAAAGAAGCAATTGAGCGAGCACAAACTCTACAGTACTATCAGACCGACAGAGTTAAAACCTTTCACGTAAGATATTTGTTGTTTTATCGCTTTGAATCTATTATGTTCTACACAGTGGAACTCTATTTTGATAAAACCTATATGTGTTTTGGTCTTGCTCAAAAGTTTTACAAGTCATACTATGATATCAATTTACTTGAACTTGTGTTTGAAAGTAATGGAAAGCTTATGTCGTTAATGAATAAGACATGGTATTGTTCTCACTTCACAGGGAGCACTCTTATTGACTGAAGTTTTGAAAGAGAGAGATGCTCAAGTAGAAATGAAGATAAGCCAATTGGATACAGATAAGATTAGAGAGGAGCATGTCTTGAGACTGCAAAGAAGGGTAAGCAATACATAAGAATTTGATGTAATTTATGTGTTACTTGTATCAGTATCTAACCAAACATTAACCTTTATGCCTTGCATGATTTTTTGTAGCAATTGGATGAAGCAATTATGGAAGATCAAAGGAAAGCTTTGAAGCGATTCAATGAGAGAAGAGCTGTTGCTGACTTGCAGCTTCTACAGTAAGTGATTACTTCCTGCCCGGGGCAAGGATGGGAGGGAGGGGCTTAAGGTACTTCAGGTTACGAAGGATAGGGATGCCCAGTGGGTGTTGTGATAAACTAACACCAAGGCACTTCCTCTAAAATTTTTATAATCTAGTATCAGATACTGTAACATGATTGTTTTTTTTATGTTTAGCCTAATTATTATGGTTTTATTCTGCAAATTTTCAGGATTGCTGATCACATTGAGGAGGACAAAAAATCTAAACTAGCAGATAAAGAAGAAGGAGAAAATACCAAGCAACAGGTGGAAATGTATGAGGCTGCTAAGAGAGCCATAGAAGAACAGCGAAGAAAGGTAAACAAAAACTTAAAGGAAACTTTTGTAAAAACACATGATACAAGAACAAACAAACAAAAATTATCATTTATCATCTACAAACTGTCAAGCTAGTTATTAATCTAATTTTCATACTTTTTCATTTTACAAAGAATAATAACAAAATGAAGATGTTATACATGTGATAATATAAAGAAAATTGCTGAAAATGTAAAAATCAGTTCAAAATAACATAATAACAGCAAAATAATATTAGAATTTAAAAACTATAGGCAGAACTGTGGTTGAGTGATGGTTGTGTCTGA
This sequence comes from Hydrozoanthus sils, assembly GCA_027575215.2. Classification (NCBI taxonomy): domain Eukaryota; kingdom Metazoa; phylum Cnidaria; class Anthozoa; order Zoantharia; family Hydrozoanthidae; genus Hydrozoanthus; species Hydrozoanthus sils. Next base: position 22,211 of record JAOBRD020214230.1, on the reverse strand, counting down.
CCGAGATCTACAAGCTTGTGCCCCAGCCAAACACCAAGTGTTGTGTTATGTCCTTGAGTTTAAAATAAAACTCTTTAATTAAACTTGCTTCAATTGACTTGATTTGCTTTGTGAGTGAGTGTCAGTTTTTAGGGTAGATTGTCCAACCTTTGGTTTTCAACACACTCATCCAATGGGTAACTTAGCACAAGAAAGGATAGTTTAACAACATGTTTGTCTTAATTTGATATGAATATTGTGTTGGTAAATTCTACCAATCAGGATTCATAGTTTTTTTGGGGTCAGTTTAGGAGAATTTTGCTTTCCATCCTCAACTGCCTCGAGCTTAAAGGGTTAAAAATAATTCATATGAAGAATGCACAATACAGTTGAACCCCTTAAGATGGTCATCCAGATAAGACGGACACCTCTATAAAATGGACACCAAATCTTGGTCCCTGTCATGCGTTTTCTCAGTCATTTACTGTATTTTAAGTACCCATAAGGTGAACACCTCTCTAAGACAGACAGTTAAGGCTGGGCCCAAAGGTGACCGTCTTAGAGAGGTTTGACTGTACTCACCCTGGTAAATAATTATGCAACTAGTTGTTAGTTAATTAATGGTCCGTGTAAGGAGAGAACCTGCCATTGTTCTACAGTATTTCGCTTTCCCCACACCAGAATGTTTTAAATTTTCATACTGAGAATACATCAACCAGTATACAACACAGTTTTAAAGTAAAAAGCATTGAAATTCTATTTTTAAAGCAAGGTTTCTTTTGTGCTATAATATTTAGGCCAATCGTAGAACTCCAAAACAAAAACAAATAAAACCTTTTTGTTGTCAATGTTCCCCACATATAATTTTTCTTTAATTTAAAAACAGAAAGGAACGAATGAGTAGACTGGAAAGAAATACATCAGCTTACTTATCAAGATACTGTCTATTTTTATTAAACATTAACCAATCAGATCAACAGCTTAATAATATCACAATTAGCACCTTTCTGCATTCCATTGTGGTAGACTTCTCTACTTCTTACTTGGAACATAACTTAAAAGTGTTAGTAAGTCTGACTCATAAATATTTTTTCATATTCTCTCTAGGAAAAGATTGCACTGATGGAAGAACACCAAGCCCAGCTGGCTGATAGAGAAGTATGTTTCACAATCAGAAAATTATTGAATAATTTCCTGAATAGCTTGTTTGTTAATCTGTGGATGCTAAAAGCTGAACAAGATTTTCACTTATTGACTCAAGAAGCTGAGTCACACAGTCTAAGTTTTTCTATTTCAGACTTAACTGGTACAGTCAAAACACAAATCATTATTGTCAGTCAGGCCTAACTTATTACCTAAGACATGTTTGTAAATTATTGGTGGATATAAGCCATCATTTAAATATCATTAATGAGATACCTTTTTTTTGCCACATGTACACTTACAGTTATACCAGAGATGCTTGTGATTTCCTGTACTGATTTGTTTGTTATGTGAAAATTTGACAGAGGAGACGACAATTACTAGAACAAAAGCAAGAAGAAGAGGAGGAAGAAATCAGACAATTTGCAAGTGCCAAAAAGGTAAATACGTTTTTTCTTATTATATTCCTGTTGCAGCTTATGTTATTTAATATATACAAATTTTCTACTTTTTTGCAGAAAATGGCCAGAATGCGGAAAGACAAAGAGACTGAGTTGTTCAAGTAAGTATCTTTGGAGACACAAAATTTATGTCATATTTTACTAAACCATGCATTTGAGATGTTGTAAAATAGATGAGTTCAAATACTTCCAGTCAACTCAATTTTTTTCATTTTTCAATTGTGATTGTAAGTTTTTATTAAAGAATTAATTTTGTGTTTGATTTCACGCAGTGCCTTCCAAGAACACACTGAGCGAATGCGAGATCAGCTTGCACAACAGATGAAGCAGAAAGTAGATAATGAAGATGAAAGGATTGCAAAGGCCCTGGCTGAGAGGGAAGCAAAGCGTGAGGTGAATTTTGATCACTAACAAGTTTGTTAAGCAGTTTGCAATGAACCACATTTTAGTTTTTCAATCCAGACAACTCTTCACACACAAAGATAAGGATTTTCCTTAGGACTTTGGTGCCCAACTATACATATTTAAGTGACTGCTTTAAAGACTAAATATATTTTGGTAATATGTTAATTAAAAAACAAATGAAGAGGTGATAATTTAAACAAAACCCATTACATGGGTGGCAGAACCAGGGGGAGGCAGGGGCACTGGTCCCCCTACTAATTTGGTTGGGGGAGCAGGCCACTGCAGTAGTTTTCTTGCTGACAACAGTAACTTTTGATAAGAAATTTCATGTTTTATAAGGGACTATTACAATTTCTACTGTGTCCGCTCAACAATATTTTCCTTCTGCTGCCCATGCATTAATACTACAACTGAGGTTCTGGTATCTATGGTGAGAACTAAAAAATAGGGATCAAATTTCACTGTGATTAAATTGGTCTGTTGAAAGTCATCGAAATGTGTGCTTATCTGCTTTGGGTATTGTTCTGTGCTAATTACAGGCTGAAGAACGAGCCAAACAAGAATCTGACATGAAATCAAAGCAGGAGATCCATAATCACAGGATGCGCATGGTGAGTAATGACAGTCAGTCAGGAAAGCAACTTTTGTAAACTCTTATCACTTTGCTACTGCCAAAACTTTTAGCAAAAGTTAACGATTCACTAGGTAAATGCTCCCTGACTGTGCTTTCTTATCATTGTGAGTGGCGAAGAAAGTTCAATACAAACTGAGCAAGACAAAGACAGTGCAACTGAGTTCACTTTTACATGGCATCATTGCTGGCGTAAGCGTGCGGTTTATATCGTTTCATAGATTTTCAAGTCTTTCACCCAAAGTTGTTTAACAAAAGTTAATGGTCATTAAGTTTACAGATATGGAAAAGAAATGGAAACCATTGAAAACATTGTTATTACTATTTGGGTAAACACAAAACAGCCAGTGGGGCCATTTTTTTACCCCAAGAAATAACAGCAAGAAAAACCTCGAACACTTCTCATAGTTATCGTCAGAGCTGTATGCATGCACGCTTTGCAAAAGTTTCCACTACATTCAGAGAAGATTATCACAAAAAAATTGCAAAAATCAAATTAAGATAGAAGATCTTAAAACTTAAAACTTTACGTTAGTTAAAAAAAGTTTAACAGGCTGTTTTTTATCACATCAGCACTAGATCTTAGAACATGCCACACGGCCTATGTATCACTACTGCAGAACACCAGTCAATGAGATTTTTCTGTCCTTATTTTCAGATGAAGGAAAAAGAAAGACAAGCAGCCGAGAAGGCCAAACGTGACAGGGAGATACTAAAACAAAGAGTTGAGTCTGATGCCCTGGTGAGTATAGCTTCAGTGTGTGTTCTTCGGGCATTAAAGCAAAATACCAAAAATAAGTTCTTTGTTAATCATAGCAATGTTATTCTTATTTTAGTTCCATGCCAAACAAGAAGAGAAAAAACTAGAAACTCTACTGCAAGCAAAGTCACTGAAGAAATTCCAGATAGACCAAGTGGTAAGTTGGACTAGGTGTTATAAAATAAATTCAGCAAAACACGCGCTGTAATTAGCCGACGACCATTTCCCAAGTCTGGATAGAAATCATGAATGACGTCAACATATTTTCTGTGTTTCCATACTCCGTTAGAAACACTTGGGATTGTTGGGAGAACACTCGAAAGATTTTGAATCACTTGCTTTTAGCCCGTGATCCAAATCTTACGATACGTATGGAAACCAACTGAAAATATCTTCTTCAGCTTAATCAAAACTGACCAAAGAATACTCGTTTAGTGCCTTGATGTAGAGTAGCGTCCGAAGTGAGGTATTTATTTTTGCTCTGTCTACGTTACGTGACTTAAAGCACAAGAAAAATGATTGAGCCCTCCTAGCAGAGGAGGAAAGTTCAACCTAGATTAGATGATTCATTTTGACAAAAGGTGAAATTTTCTGATTCAATCGACAGTCGGTACATGACCCGATAATGAGTGTAGTGTGATGCGATTCTGCATTCAACGCCCGATCGACGGTAAACAGTAGTAGTAGGTAGTTTTCTTCCTGTTTACTGTATGGCGAAAAATAGACTGATCTCGTTCGTAAAATGAAGAAAATGAAGAGAAAAAAGGTTCAAAAAATATATGTATATTTATTGTGAGAATTTAGCAACTTTTGGGAATTTACTCGACTGTTTGGTTGTTTCTCCTCTAGAACGCTGAAAACGAACTTCAAATGAAAGAGAGAAAAAGGGCGCTGGCACAAGACAAAGCCAACGCCCAGGCAATCGAGGCTGAAGAGCACCAGTTCCAAGAATACGCCGCCAAAGTTATTAAGTCTGCCAAAGAACGAGGGAGAAACACGTATCCCTTAGTCAAAGCTGCCAATGAGGGACCTGGAGGTGGACGGGGGCCAAGATTTGAGGGCAAGAATGGGATTCGGCCTAGTTATTTGGTGTGCGACGGTACTGGTGTTCAGTTACCAAACTATTCCGATGCTACCGTCAGTGGACACCATACGAAAATCTACGGAAATCCTGGACAAACTCGGAAGCGGCTCGGTTTTACGTGGTGACTCTAAATACGAAGTCCGTTGTAAATAAAATGTATATAAATTGCGCGAAATAAAAGTTTTAGTATTCGACGACTGGCTTTTATTGTTTTTTGACAAGGTCGAGTCCAGTGTGCATGTAATCATAAATCGTACATCGTAAAGTAAAAAGTAAAGTGGTGCATCTATATAGCGCCCTTTCCATGTACATGCTCAAAGGCGTTTTACAATGATCAGTTACCCCCAAAGAACCAGAAGCATATATAGGCGCAACTGGCAGCCGCTTCAAAGCGATCCATGCTGGCACTCATTTGTGTATTTACTTACTACAAGGTTCTTACACCTTTAGAATTTCTTAGTCTTAATTTTTACTTGAAACGAAAAAGAAATGCATCATTTACCGAATTTAGTTTTTTCAATAAAGTTCTATGAAACTTTCCAGGGCTTAAGAAGAAATTTCCAGGGATTTCCAGGGCATCGAAAAATTTCTAGGGTTTTCCGGGATATTCAGGGCCCGTACTATTTTCTTGTATAAAACAAAATGTTAAAACAATCTGGTGTTCTTCAACCCCTTCAAAATTTTATTGGTATAGATAAATAAACGTCTTCACTTTCACTGTCTTTGTTACTTCATCTTTACGCTTAATAACTCGGTATTAGTTCGTACTAACACAAACGTATACCGGTACATCCGATCTAAACAAAAGTTACTGCTATATGACACCGGTTACATTATATCATAGAGCGAGGTGTTTGCTTCAAAGAACCCTGTCATGGTTTGAACAAACGTCCTTTTTATATCAGTAGAGCTTAAACAACGAGGCCGAAAACGACGACGGCTATAAACAATCGTAAGTACAATTGCTACACAATGGAATGCAACGTGCTGGCCATCTGTACGTTGTCAACCTGAAAGTTCTAAAGTTTTTACGCCACGAGAACGACCCACATTTAATACTTTTGTCATTCTTCAACCACCTTTAAGAAAAACACTTCCATCGTTTTCTATTCATAAAAGAGAAAGCAAACTAGACATACGTGATTGAAAGGAGCAAGCAAGAAGTGTGTTTAAACTGTCGTCGTCGGCGTTGTCGTCCTTGCTTAAGCTACCTAATATTTTTTATTGCTTTCATTATGAAGTTTCATTGTTTTTTAAAACTAGCAAAAACCACGCAAACTGGTAGCCCTCACAAGAACACCAAGAAAATTGTGGCTGTACTCTTTAAATCAGTGCCGGCACTTTCAATCCCTATCCACTGTAAACAGATATACATAATATAATAGAGATCAACAATACATAACCATATAATAATAAAATAATAATAACAATAACAATAATAATAATAATAATGATGATAGTAACAATAACACCATGCTCCACAAACAACGTAAACTGTTACGATTTTTAGTCCTTTTAAAAGTTCCATGCTAACAAAAACTACAAGTTTCAGTCAGAAAAATGTTTCTTTGAAAAATATAATCTTTCAAACACTGATGAGCATGCACCAAATGATACTCGAAATGGCTTCATAAATAACATTTTGTAATATTTTTATATCGTATATTAAAGTATTTCTAAGAATTTGATTCGTCTCAGCCGAAACGGAGACAAATAAATTTAAGGTTCTTTTATCCCCCTTCCATTGTTTTCCACAATTAATTTTGCTCTTGTTAATTCCGTAGTCTCGAAGTGTGACTGTTAAAGAGGCTTTTTAGAATTGTTTTAAATTGTAGTAGTATCGTAATTTGACCATAAAGGTTCCTTGAAATTGTTTTTATTTTCATACAACGCTTTAATTTTTCAACTAATTTGATTTTCCAAGCACGGCACCATTCTTTTAGTTATACCATCTAACAATATATAATTTTACCGTCTCTTTTTGTATTGAATTCTATATAAAATCTTAAAATCTGTACAGCAGCTCGCAATCTATTTGAAGTTTATCTATAATTTCGACTAGCAAGCAAGCTATTTGCGGGTAACAACGAATTTCTGTGTTACTGTTATTACTATAAACAAAAAAAATTGAAAGTCATAAGTCATTGCAATGCGGGGCTATTTTTCCCTTGAATTTGTCATGTATAGATTGGGACATTCGGAAATGATAAAAACACCCAAAGCAAAGGAAGTTCGAGGTAAATTCAAGTATTTTGTTCTTCCCATTCTGCTGCCATCCAATTTTTTAAAAAGAGATTTTGAAGTATGGAGTATGGTAACTTAATTTTCAGCGTTTATTCAGAAAAAGTTTAAGGTCGCGTTGGTGGGATGTATAAGGGACATGTTAGCCGTCATGGTAGGAGAAGGCACTGTCCGTCGAATAGGGTCAATGATGTTTGCAAATGATTGATAGGTGCCAATAATGAGGATGAGAAAGCCAACTATCATCAGTAGCCAGGCTGCAACCTGCTTCACATCCGGGATCTCTGGATGAAGCCGTACTCGTAGGTAGAAAGCGGGAGGCAGGATGTAGATCATCAAGGTTGACCCGATAGCGCCAACAAAGCCCCAAACCATAGTAACCTAGAAAGAAAAAAAATGTTTCTATTGTTTTGACTCCCTCAAAGCTGTGACGAGAAAACACCAAACCCCCCTCCTCCCTGTGGTTTCAAGGGGATTGATTTCAATTCCCCAGCCAACTGAAGTTTCTTTAAACAAGCCTTTTAAAGATGGAGTAAAAAAATCACACACACACAAAACCCGGCATAATTCGAAAAGAAAAGGCGTTTGGAAAATGTTAAATGAGAAATAAAGACACTCCGTAAAATCTTTAGAGCGACTAATAAACATTTTTTTCTAAAGCGCAGCTCATTGTTTTGCTTGTCATCACAAAATGCGTTGTAAGTTTGTGACACAGCCTAACAAGACGTTACCTTGTCGCACTCAAATGGAACTAGCGGAGGAGAAAGTCCCGGGAGGAAGTAAGCAAGCTGCAACTTCTTTACTCAAATACTCTAAGAAGCTATGGGATTGAGCTCGACCTATCCCATTTTTTCTTCTTCTTGGAACTCCTAAGAACTCAATTCCCCGGGCCTTGAATTGGACAGAAGCCATAAAACGTGTGTGGTTTAGTGTGGTTTTTCACCTGAAAAACGTTGAAAGTGATCACGTCACAAAGTATACAGCTAGAAGTTTCAAATGCAGTCCGCTATCTTACCTGAGGGATATTAATGGCCAGCACGTAACTAACTACAACAAAGACAGCTGTCTCTATGACCCAGACTAAGGTGTTTGGCCCGGTCCATTGATCATTGGACATGAAATACAGGCAACGGGTCTTCCAACTGTTAGCGGGAAGCTTCGATAATGGTTTGTGCTCCTTCCATACCAACTAAACAACAAGTGGAAAAAGACGGTTTCAATGACGAATTCGCTGTCTTTACATCAAACTTGTTTATGGTTTTAAGCTGTGGAAGTCAAAGCTTTATAGACTTAAACTAAATAATACTGGCTTGCCCGCTTTGTAAAGTCAAAATAGTTCAAGAATGTAATATAAGATGTTAAAAAATGTTTGAAATGGTTTTACGAGTTAGAATTTAGCAAGGCCTACAAAGTTATGAATATCTAAAACTAGGCTGTTTGACTCAACTACAAACTAAGAAGTTTAACATTTTTCTTTTACAGAACTTACTCTGTTGATGATGTCACGACACGGGAACACAAGCAGAGGAAAGCTTAGAATTAGTGTTAAGGCAAGACCACAACGGCCAACACTAATAACGATATCGTCGGCTCGGTAGTTCTCTGTAATGTCTTGCGCGATGTAACGACGAAACTGCAGGGAAAAACAGAGTTGGAAAAATCTTGGATACTGAGTAGTCGAAAGGGGACCGTACAGACTTATCTCTGCAGCGGAATTCAAAAATCAAAACAATGTCGGGAGAACTTGGAAGCGATCAGCCACATGAATATTTCGGAGAATATTTCGGCTTCGGTCTTTTTAAAAAATTCGTTCAAACCTCGCTTCACTCAGTCTGTACAGTAAATGATC